>JAHZNB010004904.1:0-10697 GCA_027744295.1 Callyntrura guangdongensis
AGAAAAAGTGTGTAGTTGTTACAATACAATTTGATTGGGAAAATTTATGTTGGCGTTGAATCTACCGCGAATAAACGGTTGCGTGGGTTGTCTGTTAAAATGTATTTTTAGATATATCTAAATGTAAAATAAATTATTTTAAAACCATTTAACGTTAACTACGTTTGCATGTTTCTATTTCTTATCATGCAATTTTCTTGCATATTACTAATTCACTAAATACTGCTTACCACTTACTTCTTATTTCAAATTTGTAAAACACCCAATATTGTAGTATGCTCACATTAGACCATGTAACGCTTTAAGTATCCCCTTCTTGTCGTGGATAAAATGTATACGTAATTGCATAGGCTGCGGAACGTATTTTCCTCAGGGGGGGGGTCAAATCCCAAAATCCCAGTAGTGTTTAATATATAATCATACACATCTTAAGACCTACCTACCTACGGGACGGGAAACGGGTGTTTTAAACAACCTTCTTGTAAGAATAAAACAAAGCCCAGAAAAACGACTCTCAATTTAGTTTGACACGTTTAATTAAAAGTGAGAAAAGCTGAGAAGGTTTGCGCAAATCGCGAGAGTTTTGTTGTTGCTTTAATATGAAATATGTCTATTGTAGCACTGAAATGTACAAAAGTAGAGTTCTGTCTGACATGCACCTGCTTCGCCAAGTTCAGTTTTTTCTCGTATGACTCAAATAAAGTTACTCAAGTAGAGGGCAAAACTGTTAATTTTGTTGGTCCGCTAAATCGTAGTACCGTTTCTTGCAATCAGATCCATGTATTCAACGATCATCCATAGTTATTGGCAATGCTTTAATTAAATTTTTGACAAGCCATTGGACAACGGTTCACATAATCGTTCAGAAGTTCACGTATGCATGTACTACGATTTTGCTATGAGTGAATTTGCAGTATGCTAAATTTAAATCAAATATTGCTCCGACCCTGCGTTCAAAAAACGTGTACGTTGACATTTTCAGCATTATTAAAAGTTCAATCCATTGACACCCCAGTGCATTAATGCTAATGCTTTTGCAGCCCAGTGTTACTTGGAAAATACATGTAGATGAAAAACACTAAGGAACAATAAATCCGCAATAAAACTCAAACTTAATCTTGTTGTAATGAATCATTGCTATGTTAATAACGTTTGATCAAACTAAATAAACTAAAAGGACGAACGATGATGATTTGTAGACAATATAAACAAAATGGTGAACTAGACTTTATAAAAAGATAACTGATTTCTATTTTATAATCTTTACAATACAGAATACAGTTCTTCGAAGCAATGATATTCCGGGGAGAACACTAATGTTAGCAGAACAATTGGGTTTCAATATTTAGTGAGTATATTACTGTTGTGTACTTGCGGAAATTTGTTAGCGACAGGTGTTTTCCTTTTCGAGTTCCATTAACTTGTCAATGGTTTACAATTTTAATAAAGCAGGTAATGGCCAGCATACATGTTTGTATGGTGCGCCGGATCTGAAATTGAATTAAATCTAGCAACCTGAAAATTCACTAATAGAAAAACCTAAAAACGCACATTTTTTGGATTATGTGAACTGTTGTCCAATAGCATATCAAATATATTTAAAAGAACTGCCAGTTATTACGGATGACCGTTGTTTACAAATCAGTAAAAGCATTAACCAGATAACGCAGTCCACAAAAATAGCAAATTTGCCGTATTTATAATTTTATGCTAGTCATGCGCCAAAAATATCTGAATTTTGTAAAAAAAACCTTACGCACAAAGTCTACAATATCATACTGTCCGTTAGAAATTAACAACGTAAAACATTTTTTATATTAAACAGCTAACAATATAAAAGTAAATTAACGGCTAGTCGGGCCATTTTATCTTCTTGTAAATTTGGTCTTCAAAGCACGTAAATAAGCCAGGCAGCTAATTGTGCTTTGCTTTACTTTTCCCATTATTATTATTGCAAGCATTAAAATATTGCGACAATTTTCAAACAAAAACTGTAACAACGATACGCATGTTCCAAATGACCAAAGGGCAAAGATTACAATAACATTACCACTCATATTTGGTGCTTCGATTTTAGAATATCGAGATAATAACCATGACTCTTTTTGAATTGGGCCGTGTTGTATTGCGTACATCCACCACTCGACTATCCCTGATTGTCGGAGTAAATTAATTCTTGCAACAAGGGATACATCGACCCTTCCATTCAGATATATTGTTGCGGAGTTGTTTGTGTAAATATCCTTTCCTAGACTGACCACGTTTTCTTGATTCTTACGGAGAAGCGAATTTCCGAACTTTAAAGCAAGCGCCTCGGGAAGTATTAGAGCTGTTTTGTTACAAATTGCTAAACTGCCGAATAGGGCGTCATCTTCTCGTTCAGAAAACACCTTGTGAAGAACAAGTTTCATTTGTTTAATAAATAAAGCGCTTTTGGTGATATTCCAGGACTGAAATTTTTGAACTGGCCAAATTACTTTACGCAGATGTACGTAAATACTTTTCAGATTCGGATGTAGTAATGATCCGTTAATCGCCTTGCCAAGATTATATTTTCTTCTCGCAATATCATAACTTCTAAATTTATCCAAATAAGAGGAAATATATATGATTTTACTGTTGTTAGATGAAAAAATTTGATGTTGATGGCTATGAGAGCGTATGACGATTTTATTTGGGTGTTCATAGATTTCTTTTTCAGAGGGCCAAAAGTCCTGTATTCCTTTTGACTTCACATATACAGAAAAATTGTTGTATGCCAATTGCTCAAACGTTTCAAATGGCAACAGCTGTCTTGATTTGATCATGTTGTACACATTGTTGTTTTTGTATGCATTGCTCAGAACTACACCAGCAAGAAGAAACCAACCTAAAATCCATCTAGCTGTCTTATTTTGTGTTATTCTGTTTGTAAATGGATCTCCTTGTTCAACCAACACTTTAAATAAAGAGTATAGGTGTCCAAATTGTCTTCTTAACGTTCGGCGTCCGATTGATTTTGTCACCAGTTTTAGCATAACGCTGACGAACAATAAGAACGTAATGGTAGACATCCAAACTGGAAACTCGTAGACATTAACAAGCTCCAGAAACGGAAATGCAGATTTGCCAAGTGAACCACAACTGATAAATCGAAGTCTGGACAAAGTGTTATTAAACACAATTACAGTTTCAGACGGAGGATTTTTCTCGTAAATTAGCTTGTACTCGGCACGCAACTTTATTTCTAAAGAAAAATCAATCTCAACATTTGATCCAATCATTTTTATTATTGATTTTGTTGTAACCTGACAACGAGTCCGTCCATGGACCCACGTTGCATTTTTCATTACGAGAAATAGAAATTAGATAAACCGATGAAAAATCAATCTCAACATTTGATCTTAGCATTTTGACTTTTGATTTTGTTGTAACCTGACAACGAGTCCGTCCATGGACCCATGTTGCATTTTTCATTATGAGAAATAAAAAGTAGATAAGAGAGTGTTGCAATTTTTGATCAAAGCTGTCGATGGCATGAATAATAGTATGTGGTTTGCTATTTTCCCAGTAAAAGTTTCCACACACGCTTTCCATGTTCTTAACATCGTCGTACAACACATTGCTGCTAATTAAGCGCATTCCGTAGGTATCTACCGCTAAAACGTTTTCATCTGGTAAAGAACTATAAATTTTGTCCAGAGTATTAACTTCCCACCATGATATTCCATATTGTCTTGGAACAAATTCAGGTGCACTGTTGATTTTTGGCCCCAACAGAAAAAGTTTCACAATGTAACATAACAATATGAAAGTTGAAGAACGTTTTTGATTCATTTTGGCGACAAAATGAACAGATAATTTGAGTTCACGTAAGGATTCGGCTAATGAAGTGTCATATTTTACAACTCTTTTAAAATATTTCATATCAGAAAGTAAACTTGTACTTCCGATTTGTATATGAATAACAATATGTGAAACTAATGGGGGCGAAGGGACAATTGTACGGTCAAGATTTAACCTAAAAAACGTGCTCGGATACCACAAGTTTTCATTAGATTGATCTCTCGGATTGTACAGATTTATCTCGGTGTGACACGACCAAGGTTTAATATTTGAGGCAAATTTTAAATGCATTATTTCGGCACAAATACTTAGATATCCGGGAATGTAAGTTCGAAGTAAATATTTTGAAAGCTTACACTCGTATAAAATTGCAGAGAAATTTCCTGGGCACTCCGAGATATGATTGGCATACCACATATCTCCAAATGCTTGATTCTGATTATCTTTGCGAATAGTATGATGCTTAAAAAGGGCGTACCGGAGAACTATTGGGTTGCTTATAGGTAATAGATCTAAATTTGGAAAGTTTTGTACAACTACCAGACATTTTTTTAATGGTGCCAAAAGCGAGTTTAGATTTTGAAGTACACCGTTAATTGGAGGTTCTTTCGGTTTTACACTTGACGGGGTGTGAGCAATGCTAGGGTGTTTTGATGATGCAACTGTTGACTGAAAGATTCTAGATATGGCGAAGCAGGACAACACATGGAATACAATTTTTAGTTTCATTTTTAAACCTAACTAACAATGTTTATGAAATGTTTTATTCCTTGCGTTATTCACAGCTTAGTAACAGATTTTGTAGTAAAACTAAAAAATTGTGTCTTATTATTGCTGAAAATTGCAACTCGACGTGTCTTTCCTTTCACTAAGTTTTCCGAAATTCGTTCCCCTTCACTAAAATTTAAGTATCGAGTGGGCTCTGTAAATACGTGTCAGAACAGAAGAAACGTATTTACTTGGAATGGTTAGTTGTATAGTGTTACCTACGATGATATACTTTTCGTAATAAGTTATCGATTACACCGCACCGTTTTTAAGGTCTAAGCCGGTCCCCCCGAACCCTATTCTCCCTAAGGTACAGTTCCACTCATGTTTTGTTTCCCGCGGCTCTGTTCCCCTCGTATATGTTTACTCCAGACCGTTTTTTCCCAAGCCATATTCCCTCGAAACAATATATGTCAAAAATCCATATTGTACACATACACTACATTAGTAGCTGCCGAGAAGAGAATGACGGAAGAAAAGACATCAAAAGTGAGCCATAATCTTGTGGACACCCATCCTGTATTCACATTATTTACAATAGTCTTAATTTGTTGATACTCTTAATTTCCTACCAATTTCCCTATTGCATTAAAAATAGTTGTTAAATAGTTGACGATGAATTGATGTTGTACTATTATCTTTACGAGAAAATAGTTTTAAAAATATTGGAGCACTTGAAGTTGTACATTTCATGAGAAAAATATTTATTTTAGAATTGTGTATCCCTCGAACTATATTGCGTTGTGAAATAAGAGTAAAAGTCAAAAATAAAATTTTATGTACATAATATGCTGGATGTGTATGTTTAAGTTATGTATTTTGGAAATATATTGTTAAAGGGGAATATATGTCTTGAAGGGAACATGACTTGTGCGGAAAATGACCGCAGGGACTATGTCTGGCCACCACTGTATCCTTGGGAGGAACTGGGCTCGTGGGGTAATGTGCCTGTACCGATTTTTTATTGTATCCATGTTACTCCTTTAGACAAACAAGGTTTCATAGTTATAACAATACATTACGGAATATCCTGATATCTCCATACATGGTTATGTATCAAAACATATAAATGTTTTTCACTGTAAACCAGTTAATTACATCGCGAAGTTTTGATACTAGAATTTATATTAGAGATATTTAGAAAATAATTATTTTTAAAAAATTGGAGGATAAAAAATTTCAATCTTAGCAACGATAAGGGTACGGATGGCGATGACAAAGTGGAAAAAACATGAATTATTTGTCCCCCGTTTGTCTTATTTACCATAAAGTACTGTAGCTTATTTACCGTAAGATTTCTCATAAATTGCCCCTATCGGAGCTATCAAAAACTTACATCGTAACATCACCACTTATGAATGTCTAATAAAATGTTTTATAAAATAAACAACAATTAACACATTCAGCAAGTCATTCCAAACGGCATTTTGTTGTTTAATCTTACATAATATGCCGTATCATATACTTTAGAATGCCTTAACTTTACGTATGTCGTTCTGTCGATTTTTGCGAGAACTTATGGAGCTTCCATTTGGAACTAAAGTTATTCATAGGGTATTCCAAATTTCCAAATTTACAAGTGGACACTAATTTGCCCGAGTACAAAGAGTCCCTTATTTCCCTTGATAACTGTCAATGCACGCTGCAAACAAACCAACTCTGAATTTATCTTACAGAATGCGCTTAAATATTTTTAAAACAATGCTTAATACAGGAGGGCTTAATTCAAACACGTCATCCTGACATCGCAGTTCAATGAAAAATACTAACGTGTCAGCAAGTTGCAACAAGGCGTACAAAGCAATTAAGAATAAAATATCTTCTAGTCCTACTAACGTTTGGCTTTGATTGGTCGCAAACCCATTCTCCATTTCCACCTTTTCAACATCATTTAATAACCGCTCTACTAAAGCGTACATATTCCACCGTCTATTACCCCACACAGTGAGTTGCTTAACAATATTAATTTGCTGGACAAATTCAAAGTCGTATTTAAATACCGATGTTATTCCACATTCAATGGCACTGGCTGCAATACTTTGAAAGTCTTCTATAAAAAATCTCCTCCCCGAAAAATAAGTAAACAACGGAGAGGTAAAAAACTGTGAATATTTTTCCCCACCTAGAACTTTCCAATTTTCCAATTACACCAATTGAAGACTTCACATATCTTACACTCTCAGTTTGTTCATCTCCATTCACTTAATACAAATTTGCAAACCTTCCAGTTGAATCACAATTGGAAGGATTCTTTCTTAAAAATGATTTGTACAAATCATTGACAGTATACCTTCCCGCGGAAATCCCTTCGCATTTTATTGTTTTATGTTCAGATACGCCTTTTATTAATTCAACATTATCTATTATATTTGTCTCTCTAATCAGAGTCAATAAACGATTTAAAAAGTCGCCTTCAATTTCCGTAATATCGTTATAGTGCTTACGGAGAAAAATGTTGCCATTAAAAACACCGCGGACCGAAAAATAAAGTCAAGATCAAGTTATTTAGTGACCATATTGATTAATTGATTGATTTATTTATTTATTCCCGAAAGCTCTTTCCGGGTCACTGACCAATAGAGCATCAACATTAACATAGATTTTACATGTGTTATTCTTGTACTCTTATTTTTTAATTTTTACAATATAATTCTTAGGCTAAGATATTTTTTATGTGTAATCTTATAGTATATAATAACAGTAGTACACAACTATTACATTTCAATGATGAAATTTCGTAAACGTATGCTAACAGTAGCAGCATTATAAAATTCCTGTAGCCTATTTCGACAGTCTGAATTTATATAATCAAACCAATTTTCGTGGAGTATTTTTCTGCGTATTTGGAAGAAAGTTCTTATTGGAATACAACTTAATACAAAATGATCCAGGCTGTCGGCGGACCCACAGATAGTACAATTATCTGTAAACGTTTTTACTCTTTTGTCAATATAGATAGAGTCTCCATTTCGTCTAAACTGCGCGATTATGGACATTATTTTCATTTGAAGACCTAGTTGTGCGTATCTTGCACTACAAGGGTTAATATTGAAGGTGTTAGTATAGTATGTGTATCTTTTTGAGTCATTAGTTCTTATTATGTCTGCTTGTTCCAAATTGTCCATCAATGATATAAGGAAAGGTTCAACGTAATTACAAAATGTCTCGTTAACTGAATAAGCAAGTAGTGGGTATCCGTATTCATAAAAAAATTGTCTCATTTGGTTCACCCATGTAACATACCTATCGTTGTAAGGCATTGCACGAAGAGTGTCAAAACAGACTTTGGTATAACGGTCGTTACTCATATGGAGTAATTTTTCCCAATACAGCAATGCACCCTTAACTACGTTAAAGTACACTGGAACGCAACCTGTCTCTAGTCTGAGAATATGCCCGGGTACAAACATTGAGACGCCCAAAGTTCTTCGCAGAAATTTTGATTGTACTTTTTCCACCTCGTCCCGTTTTTGTAAACCCCATAATTGACTTCCATAAAGACTTGTAGCTAGTATGGTACTATTAAAAAGTTTGACTTTACTGCTAAAACTTTTGACTTTACCTTTGCAAATCTCTATTATATTAGGAGTGAAAACTGTAGCAGACAGCAGCAACAATCTTTGCCTACCCCACAAACTCAATGATCTCGCTGAGATCTATATATAAACATGCATACTAGCTTCATGCGAGTTTCACAACTCAGTGTCAGCGGGAAATACAAAATACGCTTGAACTCAGCTGTAGGATTGCAAAACCTTGGCTTGCAGGGTAGCTAGTTACTTTATATATTGCTGCTGAAGCAGCATATCCTTTCTTTACAATATATTTAGTTGTATTTTTAAATGAGCCTGATGAGTAGAAAGGTACACCAAGGTAAACGTACTTATTGACAATTTCGATTTTGTTATCACCATGTGAGAATGTACAACGCTTTTGCCTTTCCTTACCAAAAGCTACGATTTTCGTTTTGTCAATATTAACTTTGCGTGACAGCGTATTAAAGAAATCAAATAATGCATTTATTTTACGTTGCATTTCACGTGGGGTCGATGCAAATACGATCGTGTCGTCTGCGAAGCATAGTAGCTGTAAGTTAAATTTATGGTTTACATTTATACCATATATTCATACTTCGTTGAGATTAGACTACATCGGCTATGTACAGATTAAAAAGTAGCGGTGAGAAAATTTCTTCTTGTAACAAACCTTCCGTTATTTCTATTTTGATCACTAAACCCACAGTCCGTCTTAATGACTGTTGTAGACCTATCATACAAATACTTCAGTATCCGAATAAATTTGGAGGGCATTCGTAACCATAGTAGTTTATTCCATAGTTTGTCATTAGAAATGGAGTTGAACGCTCTCGCACAGTCTACGAATAGTGCATATATTTTATTTTTCTTTGACTCAAATTGATTTGAACGGTACTCGTGAGGCAGAAAATCTGATCTTCAGTTGATTTGCCTTTTCTAAATCCAGCTTGGCATTCAGATATTAGCCCGTTTTGTTCAGCACATTCACTTAGTCTAAATTGCAAAATTTGAGTAAATATCTCTAATATGTGGTTTAAAAGTGAAATTGGTCGGTAATTTAGTGGGTTATTAACATCTCCTTTTTTGTAAATCATTGTTTTGATGCTTTCACAGCAGTGGTCAGGGTATTCCTCTTTTGCAAGTACATAATTGAATATTTCAACTAGCCAATCTTTCCCTTCTTTAGGTAGATGTTTTAAGAACTCATTAGGTATACCATCGGGATCAGCTGCCTTTCCGTTTGCCACTTTTTTGAAAGCCTTATCTAGCTCAGCTAACGTAATAGATTTTCAGGTTCAATACATTCGTTACCATGGTATACTTTAGTAGATGCGTTTCTTTTTGAAAAAATACCATCATGGAATGACAACCATTTTGAGTCGGGGATTACATTTACATGAAATGAATTGCCTTTAGAACGCTTGACTGTTTTCCAAAATTCGCTTGGGCTATTGGATTTATTCAAATCGTTTTTAATTGAATTTTCAAATAACGTTTTTTTTATTTTTTATTAAAGCTAGGTACTTTTTGCGCTGTATATTATACTCGTACCATACTTCTCTACTTGAACCGTATTTTGCTGCTTTTAACAATACCGTCAACTTTGTTCTGGTTTTTCTGCAGTCGGAGTCAAACCAAGGTTTACTGATTTTGACATTTTTCATATCAATGGTTTTTAACATCCCACAAGATGTGGCTACGTCGTATAATGAGTTGCAGAAATTTTCGTACGTGCATGTCTTACCAGAGTTTAAAAGATTGGATAGTATGCTTTGATAGTCTTTTGATTTATTTACGTCCCAAGTCAATTTAGTTGCCTGTATACTCTGTTTTTCAATGCTCACATTTATTTCGAACTAAACGGGAAAATGTGTTGAGTTGTGGATGTTGAGAACATTTAATTTCTCGCACTTGCTTATGTATGAATTTCTTAAAAATATCAAATCAATTACGCTCTACCCTTGATGACCAGAAAAAGTAAAATTTGCAGGGACGTCGTCTTTTTCTCTACCGTTCATAAGTGTCATATTGTTATCACTAAACATTTAGCTGTTTGCCTCAGTGACCATATTATGATCTTTCATTTTAGCGATGTTGGTAAGAGAAGCGGGTTGGGAAGTAACATGTCCCATGTTCAATCCCATTCGTGTCCACATTTTTTCTATTTTTCTAATAATGGCATTGTACACGTAAAAAAATACATTTTTACGTACCGACAGAAGAGATATGATCAAATGCGATAGTTGGTAAACTAATATTATTTTACTATTATTGGTTTTTCCTTGTTTGTTTGTCTTTCCGTCCGACCTTCATTACTGTCACAGCCCAGACGTTTCAGCCGATTTGACTAAAAATTGGCACATAGTAACCTCGTGCCAATGGCTTCCATATAAAGAATAAAAATTTAAACTTTAACCAAATATGCTCAAATTTGGCACATAGATGAATTGTGTTACTGGCTTCCATAGAAAGCAATTTCAACAAACTTGGGCTACCCCTAGGGGGTCATTTGGGGGTAAAAATTTAAAATTTAACCAAATATGCTCAAATTTGGCACATAGGTACCAT
>JAHZNB010004905.1:0-12505 GCA_027744295.1 Callyntrura guangdongensis
TGTTTCAATGGTTGATTCGTGGTGGAAAGGTAAATCCGAGTCGACGATATTCGTGTGTAAATATGAATAATTATTTGGTAAATTGTAATTATTAAACTACGACATGAGTTGTGACATACGAACTGTTGCCATTTTCCTCAAGTAAATGTGGTTGGTAGTGGGTGAGATGTCGGTCGTCCGGTACTATGAAATGAGCAAAAAAAGGAACACCATTGTTATTATTTTATCCATAAATATTTTGTAGAAATGGAACAATTTTGATACTATTGTGTTTGATCGTCGTTGTTTGAACTTAAAAACCAACCCTATTTCGGTTGATTCAAGTTTAATATTCATCATGGTAAAATATTTGTGACAACGTGGTGGATTGTTGTGCTACAGAAATTGCCCAATTGTTGGCTGCTGATCCAGTGGGAAAGAACAAGGACTAAGAAATTGGTCAAGTGTACGTTTATCTGTGTATTTTCACTGTGCGTTTCTCGGATATTTTTAAAATGGCAGAGGGAAATTCACTGTCCATGTTTCAAAAAGTCGGACTTGAGGACAAAGTGGAATACTTCTTATTCCTGCCAAACGATACTGCCGACATATCACAGTCTATGCTAGAGATAAATGCAGTTGCTCAAGAAATAATAAGGGAGTATATGTGGCACCAGGAAACCTTTCTCGTTCGATTGCCTACCCGAGAAGATGTAGAAAAATTTGATACACCAGTTCCTGCCAACATGAAATATTTGTATGGATCCACTAAATTCGGGAGACAATGTGGAAGACGAATGGTTTATTGTTCACCTTTTATTAGAGCTTACCAATAGATTTTCAGAAATGGTTGTACGGTATGTGAATGAATAAATATTTCAAAATTGCAGTCTGCAATTTGCAGACTCTATATTGTTTAATAATTTCTTTTTTTAATAGCTACTCTAATTCCTGTTATTAATTTTTGTCAACTTGAAACAGGGTGATTGATCAGGATGGCGAGTTCCTGTTAATCGAAGCTGCCGACTTTTTACCTGACTGGGCCGAGTCGGATGAAAGTTGCACTAGGCGTGTTTATTTACATAACGGTGCTATACATTTAATTCCTTGTAAATCAGGGCCATTACCTGAAGGTGTTCCAGCTATTCAAGAGGCCGTAACCATTGTCAGAAAACATTCCGGAAAAACTAAATGTCATGAAAATATCCAAAGTTGTATCCTCAGTAGAATTGGAGAGTATCCGAAAAAAATGGAAGAAAATTTCCACCACGTCAATCTTATGCTTCCTCCAAAATTGGCAGCCATAATTCAAAATGAACCAAATTTGGTACCGTATGGAGTTGGAACGTTTTACTTTCGCGATCCCATTGACATTAAGGTTTGCATTGATGAATTTTTGATACAACTCACATGCTAAAATATACTTCAAAGACACGTTTCTAATTTTTTTAGGCTGCACGTCTCTACAAAACTTTTAAACCCCGAGAAGGACTGATAAAATCTCGCGTAAAGTTTACTCGTTGTCTGTACGCAATGCTTCAGAAGCAAACTTTCCGTCCAGATCCCAAGGCTGGTTGGACTTATCCGGCTCCATCTTCGCCTGATTACAAAGCTCACACACTTGGTGCCAAACTTGTAGGTTTTACAGCTTCAAATATAAACATTCTGTTCAATCAATGAGATTAATATACCGTCTGGTTAATTTTTTCAGACATTAGGATTTGAAATATTAGCTTCAAGACTCATCGGCAGCTTAGGGAACCCGGCGCACACGGAAACATTCGACGACAACGCTGGATGGCTACGTTATGAACAAAGTTTGAAAAAGACAGGATATTTCAAGGATTACTTGGAAGGGTCTAAACCATACGTTCAGTTAGCGGAGAAAGCCAGATCCTTCTTCAATGATAGCTTAACCGAATACGTTCGGTTGGAACACGAAGATGTAATGCTGAAGCGTTTTAAAAATTCGTACAACACCATCAATTTCGACGTAAATGTCCTAAAAGCAAAAAGTGAAAACCTTCCACCTGATGATGGTAGAGCTCTATTTTATAGCTGTATAGAAGCTGTATTTTATAAAGAAATAAACAGAATTCAGGAGGTAGAAAATGTTTACCCGTTTTTTTTAGATGAAACCTGGATGGAAATTAGAACAGAGGAATTTGATGATCTTTTGCAGAAACATTTCAAGACTCAAGCGACATCATTGTCATCAAAGGAGATACCTCAAAAACTCAGGGAATTCATGAACAAAATTTCCGATTTTGAGGGCGTGGAGTTGTCCGAGTGAGTTTTTGCTTTTGGTTAAATTTAATGTCTGCATTATTAAAAATGACAAACCAATAATGTTTAATTTTATCTACATGCAGTGGGGAAAACAAAGAAAAAAAGCTGCCAAAGGAGTCGAGTGAAACGTCGAATGGATCAGCAGGAGAAAACGATCTGGAAGAAATGTTGGAACCGTTAGACTTTAGGGCTGATGAGTTTGTTTCCGCCATGGACAAACTTCTATTAGGTGTGTGATACATTTCCGTCAAAAGTCAATTTTATTAAATCAAGAGTAAATACTTCAAAATCATTCTAAATTCGATTAGATTTGGGCCAACGGGATCAAGACTGGGATGCATCCGACGACTCTTACGGCAGTGAAGATGATCTTGACTTAAATCTTGAGGAGATCAAAAATATGCATAAAGGTTCAAAAATTGCTGAGCTGATGGGACAAATGGATGCAGAGCTTGCTCAAACAGAGGTGGGGAAAACCTTCAGTAATTCTTGTGGTCCATCAACATCAGCAAGTGGCGTTAGAAAGAAAACTAAAGTCAGTGGCTCAGCAGTTACTACAAAAGTCGAAGATCTCGAAGAATTTGATGACGTTCAAGCTGTTGATCCCTTTGATTTGGACATGAACACGTTATCTAACATGTTAGAGTCATTCCGAAGTCAAGAAGGGCCCTCTGGACCCTCTGCGACTTTGTTGGGCAGTGTTGGTTTTAGTCTAAAAGATCTGAACAATTCATGAAAGATGCTTGCTTGTTTGTTTGTACATGTCATTTAGTTGTTTAAAATTTAACATATCACTCATTGCCATTTTTAATGTGATGTATTAATAGCGAAATGTTATGTTTAACCTTGATCTTCACAATCTTGTACTTTTATCAAGTAAAGATATAAAACAAGTATTTACAAAACTTACCTTTATAAAAAATAAACTGACAAGAGGAAAGTGAATAAAAAATAAACTCGTTTTATAGTATACAACTCAAACACTCAGTTTTCGATCTTGTTTTTTATTCAATCAACTTGAATAATGGTGTACAATGTTGGTTTCCCAAATATTTTTTGAAAGTTTTCTAAAGATATTTAATATTTATGTAATCCCCGTATGGTAGGTACATACATAACAACATTTTTTGAAATTTTAAACAGCGAATGTGTTTAGATACAACTTTATTTATTTAAACCTACAGTGTCAGCTAGAATACGACAAAAAGTTTGCAATTTGCGTATCATCTTCTTGATCCTAGTTTATGAAACTATGATATATCCGGTCATATAACTGTATATAAACATCCTGTTAAAATTAATAATCTTCCAGTGCATGAGTACTTTGAGTATGACATATTTGTCTCAGTATCTGCTTCTATCTAACCATCAAACAATTTAAATTCCCATTATATATATATATATTTTATTGTAACCTCCTATGTCATGTTTTTTGTTGTACGACAAGCATGTATTTTTCACCGAAATATTAATTAAAAGCATGGATGAAATGAAGTAGGTACTGGCGAAATTCAAAATATACCATTTTTTACACTCCCTCTCTCTCTGATAGAATATTTTATAGAGTTTAGAAGGGTTACCTGTGAGGCAAAGAAGAAGCTGTCTTACACTTTACAAAACTCATGTAGTTTTTGACTCTGCGCAAATATCGCCTTTGCAAAAAATGTTAAGTATGTAAACAAAATATAAAAACCTACCTATGAAATAATAACCGACAAAGCTGTTTTCAGAATATTATGTAGTAGTAGTAGTAGTGAAAAATCCCGACGTATCACCGTCTATGTATCAAATAATGTACAATAACAATAATAATTATTTAACGAATCATTGTTGTATGAGAATTCAGCTACACAGTGTTGCATTGCTTGCGTTTTTACTTGTTTCAAAGTTAGCATTCCGTAACATTACTATTTTAAGTAGAATATTTGAATATTTCAGCAATATATAAATGCGACTATGACTGATAACTAGACATGAGTAAATTCAAAATGCGAAAAATTTATGCGTAGGGAGTTGTGTGAGTATATCATATCCTAGAGCTTCTATTTATATTTCAGATCCATGTTTTTTGTAAAAGATCAGATCCTGACTTTCAAAAAAAACTACTATATAAAACAATCAATAGTTATCATTGGAAAGAGCATTTCAATGTGGAAAACAATGATAATTATGATTACGATGAAAGGAAGGTAAACACAATTTCTGTTATCATAAAGAATCTAGTTATGTACTTACATGCCTCGTTGTAAGATCAGATTTAACATGTTGAAGTATAATCTTGAAAAGTTTACAACAAAACCGGAAGACGAGATATAACTGCGACAAGATGGCTTGTAGAAAAGATCAAAGGACCGTTACAGCTACATTCAACCGGAAAAAAGTTTAAAGTACGAAATTATAGTTTAAACTTGAAGATACATGCCGACAAAGGCGGACAAGACAGGGCAAAATATTTAAGAATAATTATGGATGCAACAATAAACTAAAACTAAAATTTCGATCTTAAAATACATACGACTGAATAATATCTTTACGGAAAGCTACGTAACGAATTGTTTCACGACTTTATGAGTTTCATGGCAAGAATCAGTGCAAGACTCAAGGGTATTTATGACTTTGGCACTCCTTATTATGCTTTGTTTAACCTTACACGTTATAAATATTAGCTAATTTTATGACAGGGACGTTGTAAATTATCTATACCTAGTATATTACCTATGGAAAATTGTCTTCTTAAACGTTTCTTAATTGGTACATATCATGTGTTTCATAATTGAATGGTACATGTATTTGTCGGGGGCCAAGACATGAGGAAACTAAACTTCCTCTGCGATTTTCAATTAGTTATACGCATCCACCCGTAAACTGCTACAGACGGGATGATGACACCATGACCATATAACCCAACTCGATCGAAGCTATAGTTGCACCATTATACAAATTTTATAACGCAAATTATGATTTGAGCCGTAGCCCAGTATTTTTTGCTTCTTATGAGATTCAGTAGTCGTGGTTGATACTAGTATTACCTTATTCTAACATAACGTTTATATAATTTAGCTGCATCAATTTCAATTCGATTCACTGCTGAGACACGGAAAAGAAAACTAGCAGCCAGTTTTACAACCATGAAAATCAGTTAATTAACCGTAAAAATTGTCATGTTTTGTATCTGCCTAATTAGTGTATTTATAAATGGTAGAATATTTCTTGTACAGGAATAAATCTTCGTTTTCTATCTCAGATTGTTTTTTTTGTCCGTTAAAATTGAATTAGAGTGATTTTACCAGTTTCCACTATAATAACATTATATAATGTATCTATCACCGCAAAAATGAATATTCAACGGATAATAATCTAGGTAGTTATAATTCACGTACGAGTACATTTGACATTATTCCAGTTTCTTTAACCCACTGACAAAGTTCATCAATGTTTTACAGTAATGTGATGTTTTACGAGTAAACTAACTTAAGTCTTTGTTGAACGTATAATATACGAATATATATTATGACGTTATTCGATTGTGATTTTTTAATTAATTATATTATATATATATATTGACATTACACGTGCATTACACGAACATGCATATTGTAAAATATAATTTCAGAAACGAGTGTTAAATTAACTACATTAAAGCACTAAAACTAATAAATTAACTGCAACGATAGCGTTTTGTTCAAAGGTAACTCTAAACCTTTTCAATATTTACCGTACCGTAGTTTCAGCGATTTTTGCTGGTGATCGAATGTGCGCATATATATACTTGACATAATATGGTGTTGTTTTACTGTCCGTTGGTATTGGTTTAGAACTCTGTTGCCACACGTTGATAGCGTATTTCACAATTAAATATATCTCATTTTAAACTATACATAATTAGACCTAGCTATGTATATTATATTTATCGTGGGGGTATCAAGGTAGAGCAACAAGACTTTAACAATAATAATCGTCTTCTTCTTTTGTTAACAATATAATATAGTACACTAACCTGTGAAATGTTTAAAGTAGTCATCTGCTAAACATATTTATATTGAGCAGTAATAATTCCTTATTTGTATACAGAGACTAACAACATTAATTTGTATATAATTTTACCTAGGACATTATACGAATGAGAATTAAGGTGACAATTATATAATGCATCAGTATAGGCTACGACAACAATAATTAATGATTATTATTAAATAAATAATATTCACGTAGAATGAGACTCTACACATCATTACAACAATAAATCTTAGAACATATTATATTAACATTTAAAGTAGAAAACTCAAAACCTATTACTTCCGTCAAACAATCTACACAAACATTTAACCCCTCTTCAGTGTTTTCCAGGATTTCCTTTTTTAATGCATACGGTACTGTACGGTATGCTGTTTGGAGTCAATTGAGAAAAAAGTACACTACATTCCACCATACTATTTAAATGACTACATTCTTCAGTGGAAGAGTGGAACCATGAAATAAATGCGTGACTGACAAAAATAACTGGCAGCATTTCATCACTTCAGATTTGCAGAAAGGAAAGTAACATATCAAGAAGAAAACCACCATAGCATGTGGACAAAGTAAAAATTAGATGTATAAGTAGTAGCGGTAGCAGTAGAAATATCCTTGTCATAATCATTTTCTTGAGTGCGTTCTGGTAGTGGTCAATTGAGACTTTAGTACTTCTAGTACGGAGCAAAACGATTATAACCTCCACGGTACACTGCGGCCTATGTGGGAAACAAATACATTATTCATTAGATTCGACCTCCATTCACTATACATAACAAGCGCTGCTATTATCCGTGAAGATAAAAAAGTGTGTAAGTACGTCTATATAAACATTTTTATGCTTAACTTACCCCGTATCCTGTCACCGGTCCTATATTATGATGACTCAGATAGGTCTCCGGAAATTCCCTACCGTATCTGAAGAAAAAAGAACAAGTAAACTTTACAATTTTCTTTTCTGTGATTACCATTTTTCACATTTTACTTTCTACGAGAATCCACGGGTTGTCATCAACTCAGTTGAGAACAGCAAAAGTGAAAGAAAACAGGATCGAAGAAGTAGAACAAAACGTGTGAAAATACAATAGAATAAAACACTGCTGGAAGCTTTCTCTTTTCATCGGTGATAACTTGCAAAGTCCTCTTTCCACACTCCACATTTAATATACATTCCATTTTTCCATAGCGTAAAAGTACTTACACCCTGCCATGCGTGCAGCTTACATGTAACAAGCATTATCCTGAACTGACACATGAAGATTTCTCGAGATGTAATACTGTGTGTGAGTGAGCGGGGGCATCGTAAGACTATGTATGTGTATGACAGTGATCAATTTGATCTAGTCCACTAGAGATTACCTCTGAGTCGGTGAAATAAAAAATTGAACACTTTATTTCCATCTAAAAAACTGCCCGTCAGCACTAAATTTTCCTCTTTCGTATTTTCAAAACTGCTTTCCTTTTGCTGGTACTGTTACAAAGTTGATATCATTTTAAAAGTGCGGAGATTTTTTTACAGGTCAGTAATAAAAAATCTCCAGCTTTTCATCTTCATTTTTAAGAGAAAGTTTTACTTGAAATGAAGGATTTTGTTTACAAAATACCAACTATTTGGAAAGAGGATTCTTTTACAATAAAAAAATTAAGACACATCTACAATACGAATTTTACATTTCTGAAATACAAGGCACAGTTGTAAATTTTAACAAATACACAGTACACACAACCAAAGTGACACTTTTCATTTATCAAGTCGTTACACAATGGGCTTTGTTTGCATATATTACAATCTTTTCAAACTGATACAATATAAGGACATGTGTTATAAAAGGAAAAGTTCAATATATTTTTGTATTATACGATTTGTCAATCTGTGTCACTTCATCATCTGCTGTACCGTTTCCGATAAAGGCATGTTCCCGAAAGTTGCAAGATTCTTTGTGCCCAAAGAAGCCATGTTTTGAGACAAAATTCCAGACATCAGGCATAATAATACTACGATACGATTCACCCGCGAGAAAGTTACCCCTCATAACATATAATCAGTGTATATCGATCAAACATATCGGTCATATAAATTATGTCTAGACTGATGTATTTACGATCACAGATTAAAACTCTACTGCTTTACATTGTAACAGTACACACGGAAATCTACATGATGCCAACACAGAGAACATATAGTGACGCATAAGACTTATAGCAATTTCATACAAACGCAATTAATCAAGTACTTTTATGTCATCAATCAGGACTGATGAAAGTACAAACACTGAGGAAGGAAACTGCCAGTGGTGGTGGTATAGGAAATGTAATGTAAGTACATAACATAGTTACAGATATACAAACATTGAGTGAGCTTTCTCCGTATTCATTTCTTTCACTTTACATAATGCTGATTTATTTTACACGTTGCTAGATTAGGTTGAATACATTACATACTCCGAAATTTAAAAAAAACACGTTTGTTTGCTTACCCTGGTACGAAGCTTGCTACTCCAGCTGGTTGAGCAGCGGCTGCCGCACCAGCGTATGCAGCTCTTGCAGCGGCTGCGGTGTAAGTAGCAGCAGCAGCGTAGGATGCCTGTTTAGAAAAACACATTTGTTAGTGCATATGACAGTAGTGTGGGGCATTCATCTTTCATCATCATCAATACACATCATTCTACTAAACACACTATCACAATTCATACAAACATGATACATTATTATTTGGGCATCAACAATTACATTATATTTGAACATTTTTCCATTCTTCTGAACAGATTTATTGATATTTTTTCGTGTCACATGGCAGTCAACTGTCCCAAACCCACGAAGAAAAGATTCAACAGAAAACCGGAAAAAGGTGGGTAGTAATGCCAGGCCACATGAAATATTCGTTTCTACACGCATGCAAGCACAACTCGTGTAAAACTCATAACTTACGACTAGTTGAATGTTCGCCTTACACTACACCTCATTACCAAGTTAATTAGGGACTTTTACAGGATTCTACAATAGCAGCAACGTCTGATTAAAATAAATACGACAACACGATAATAACTAATAACAGATTATATAGTGTTAAAATACATGAGTAGCTATACTTTTTTCATGTTTTACAGAAAATCCAAGTGTAACCCTAATCAATTGTTACGCTTATACTATACTATAATGTTATATATCTACTCTACAATACAAATTCATCCATTAAAATACATGAACAACACATCACAAAGAATATTTTTGACAAGCCAGCAATGATGTAGACAGATAAAACAAGATGATTCTTTACGACACGGTTGATGGTAAAAATGACGACATGAAAAAATAGTAAGCAACGGAATGACTATAGAAGAGTCGTAAAAATATTTCTGTTATTATTACTGGCACTATTATACAAAAAGCAGTTTTCTAGTAATGGTCGTACATCCTAGTATAGTCATACATATAAGCTAAAAGCAGTTGTAGGCTAAACGGTATATAATATTCGTTCCTCATGAAGTTTCAGTTACGACTAATAATAATCCAACACATAATTATTATCGTTACACAACATGATGAACAAACAGTGTAGCAACATGATGAGTGTAAGCAAGCATCCAATCCAAGCGTCATCATCAGCAGCGGCAGCAGACCTAAAAAAGCTAACGACAATAGCAGCAGTCCAAAATCTGCCAACATAAAAAACAACGATGCTTGAAAACGCATGAGCATTTAGAGATCTATGGAATGAAACCAAAACCAACAATTTTTTTCTTTTTTCAAGAGAAACGCCGTCATCTCTTTTTTGTGTGGGCAAAGAACACAGTGAATGTGTACACGGCAAGCTTGAGTTGCTCTCAACACAACACTCACTCTCACTCAAACACACATACGGAAAACTGCACTGGTGAGTTGAATGGTGCGGTCTATTCTGCGACTACAATTTCTCTTTCAAGAAAATGGGGAAAAAGAAAACTGAAACTAAAGAGAATCCGTACCATCTGCTGGGCAAAGCAAAATAGGCAAAAGCATTGCTACTGTCTACAATATATAACAACGGGATACGGAAAAATCGATTTCCAGTGTGGAATTGAGACGTTTTCAGTAGTCGTCTCTTCTTTCTCGCATGCATTCTCCGTGCAAAGCTTCTTTTAATAAAACTATGTAGCAGAGCGGCGGCAGGAGTAGCAAATAATGGCCGGGTAACAAAAACTCTAATATGTAGAAAACGGCACTGCTATGCTGTGAGGCTTTGTAATGTTCTTTTTACTATACATATTTCAAAGAAGAGATTCAGGGGAAGTCTAGGCGTAAATGTACATACCCACATGTGTTTGTACTTCTACCACCTAGTTCAAGACGAAGCATAATTCAGTTTTTTTCAACATTCGTTTTCCAGCTTTTCTTTAGATGTTTCACATGCCACTTCATCATTACAACGATGATGATGAATATCGGTGAAGATTGGTTAAACATAGAAAACACATGGAAAACCTATTAGCCTATCGGAGACTTGCTGGAAAGTTTCGATTTCAACAACCATAGACACGACACGAGCATTGTGGCCACACAAAGGCATGGAAATTGCTTTTGTATTTCACTTTCACTGTGAAATCATTGACGGTATATCTACAAATCTCCCACTGACAAAGAGATAAGTAGGGCGATACTCAGGAAAATTGTTCACCTACGTGCATACATGTTGAAACCCGAAAAATTAGCTTTGCTACTCGAATATCCCTAAATTTTGCAGATGACACAAGCAGGCAAGGGCTGGTAGGAATGCCAAAAAACAATTGCCTACTTTTGCTAATTTCCACGGAGGTTCAGCCTGAAGGTACGTTCAACATATCATTTAAATTCTACTTTACGTCGCACCCACACCCTCTTTACACCTTTTGGACAATATAACAAGTCCGTTGCAGATCACTTGGATATTTGATGAGAGCGGGCGGAGAGCTTAGTTCATATTTCGTACGTACAAAATCCTTAGCATTAAAACTTTAAGACACACTCAAACCGGAGGACAAAAAACGCCAAAGACGAGCCTCTAAAACTCTTTTTCTTCAGAAACGTTGTAAATTGCAGATGGACGTAGAGGTAAAAGCAAATCATACGCACATACATATAGTAAATATATACACAAACTACATACGCTCGCAAAAACATTTCTACGCTACACTTGGGCTGAAAGCCTTTTTCTTTCACGAACAAAACATCTCGTTTCACAAATGAGTCCTCAGAAAACCTGACATCTGACAAGCTAGAGCATGAGAATGCCGATTCTGCAAAGCACTCTNAAAAACATTTCTACGCTACACTTGGGCTGAAAGCCTTTTTCTTTCACGAACAAAACATCTCGTTTCACAAATGAGTCCTCAGAAAACCTGACATCTGACAAGCTAGAGCATGAGAATGCCGATTCTGCAAAGCACTCTTTGCTCCATTAATTTTATCAACTTGCTTCCCCACCTCCTTTCTCAAAGACGCCCTATTACTTTTACCATTAGACAAACATTATAAATATACAAACGACTAACTAGCAAAAGCAGTAAAAAGCACACGGTAAGCGCTTATTCACAGGTATATCCTCCAAAGGAACTCATATGTGCTTACTTTTGCCATCAAACAACAGCTTTCTTATATAACGTCGTGTGCAACGCTATAAGTATTATGTAATCCACATGGAACAGAGCCAAAAAGGCTTTTTCCTACTGTGAAGATCATCTTAACAAAAGCCCTTAACACATCAATTATTTCTTTCCATCTACCGCTTCCTCCTTGCAGTAGCATTCATTCAGATCAGCACCGACATAGCAAGTGCATGCATCTATGCAGAAACACACAACGGCCACACATTAAATTGGAATAATATTACGTATATCCGCGTACAAACTTTTTTCTACGTACAAGCAATTAATATCTGCCGACGCACGCCTGCATGAAATTCCAGCTCGTTTTGGAAGATGGTTTTTAAGTAACATTAAAAGTCATCATCAAAATCACACAATGAGTTCGTTTATCGCACTGGTCGGATCGGATATGATATAACTTTGTGCAAGTCTGCACAAAAAAACAACTAGAGTGAAAACGAGTGAAACATTACTCGGCCGTTAGCCCTTATATATGAATGTATAAAAAGTTACACACATGATGTTACTAAATGTCGGTCGTTACATTACGTTTTATCCTTTTTGTTTTAAAAATTCAGACAAAAAAACGTTAGTTTTTTGTCAAGTTGGTAGGGTAGAAAAGAAGG
>JAHZNB010004906.1:0-30283 GCA_027744295.1 Callyntrura guangdongensis
CAGGAAAACTGCAGTTTACCAGCCTAGATTCTAGATTCTAGGAACAACGCTGCGTTAGCGGTACTCCTTCTAAGTATTTGTGGCAAACGAATTCATCTGCATAACGAAACATGTTGATGTTGCTGCCCCAGTTGTCCGGCGAACTTAGAGCAAAATTACATATGAATACGTGCTAGGCTGGCAAAACCTATGTATCGTTTCGCCCCTTATAAGATTGTGCAAGACATGTAACTTTGACGGCCCTTTTTACCATGACTAGGACATCGTTATCTGCAACCAGTACTGAGCACATATTTATTTATTTATTGATTTTATTGTTTTTCTCTGTCCCGGTTAACGTTTCTATAGTTTTTGATATGCACTTATGATAAGTAAAATGGATATATGAAAAAGTTTGCTTATTCTTTGTTTGTCATTTCAAATCTTACTGCATATTTCGATGCTGATCATCATGTACATTTTGGTACTACTCATACACATTCAACACAATCATGCATAAAAGCATCTAGCTAAGTCCTCTTATTTACAATTAAAATATTAATTATACGTATAGTTATATCAAAATTATAATTACCGATGTGTTGTAGGACTAACGTTGATTTTCATGGGTTCGCTACCGGATTCAAATTTATTGGCAATCGTTACGTTATTTCCGAAAAGGCAGTAGCGTGGCATTTTTACCCCTGTATTCAAGCAGAGATTATTCAGTTTTTCCAGTTAAGTTGAACAATTAAATTCAAAACTTTAAATTAATACTACGTAGCGGTTAAATTATGTCCTATACAAAACTTACCTACTACTCCTGCCAACACTGATCCAGTGTGGAGACCAATCCTCATCTAGAAAATTAACAAATTGATGATTTATTAAATATCGATTTTAATGAAAAGTTATTCTGTTTGACTTAATGATAATTTTACACCAAATTAAAAATTGGCATACCCGAATCGGCTGACCATCATGAGTTTGATGCTTTCTACATGTACTAATCATTTTAATTGCCATCCAAGTGATTTGTTGTGCGTGTGTGCTACTTCTTCTGTGTAAACCTCCTGCAACACAATATGCGTCTCCGATAGTTTCCACCTAACATTAACAAAATTAGATGTGAGTAATAAGTGCATTTTTAGATAGAACAGTTTATAATATAAAAATAATATACACATATTAATCGACAATAGTATTAAATCCAACCTTATATACATCCAACTGGCCACAGAAAGCATCAAATTGTGTGTACAAATTTTGAAGCATATTTACTACCATCATCGGAGTTGCCGTGGAACATATGGAAGTGAAACCCACAATATCGCTGAACAACATTGTAACATTTTCGTGCATTTTAGCTTCAATGGTTTCCCCTGTTCCGATATCCGACAAAAAATAAAATAATGAGTAGAAGAAAATTACTACGACATTGATGTTTTGAATGCTATCGCTTTACCTAGCCATAATCTCTTTGCAATATCCTGAGGGAAAATTAGGTGAATAAGTGACACATTTTTCTCCCTCTCCCGATCCACAGCACTGGATGCCTCCTCTATCGACTGCCGCAACTTATCCATTCGACGTTTTAAACCATCCTACAAGATACATTACATCAATAAATATTATTGAACTAATCTTTTACTGTCCGGGTATTTATTAAGAAGCAATTGCTTCTTATTGCGATTAAATGTCTGTCTGTTTGTCTGTTCGTCCTTCGCGAGATTTCGGGAATGGGAAGGAATTTTGGAATTCTGTTTTGGCCAATCGATAGCCATCTAGTTGTACAGAGCCAATTTTTGACCCACTAGGTCAACGGGGTCAAAGGTCATATAGGTGCATCTCTGGTATTTGTACCAAACTTTGTATACATGTAGCCTATATGACCTCCTCACTACGTGCTTGACTTCATGGTTTATTTTGTGTCAATTTTAAACACTGTAATTCTAAGATATTTTCTCATCATGGAAATCATTTAGTATGCATTTCTGAAAAGCATTGGGGAAAACTGATTCTATCATATTCGGAATACGAATTGATGTCACTATCAGTTGTAGGATTTTAGAACACGTAGCATTAAATTGAATTGGAACCATGATTTACTGTGACTCACGTCAAGTTGCCACAGTGTTGCAACTAGGAAATCATTATTACACTACTATACTTACTGTGCCGTTTACTCAATGGAGCGCTTTAAGCTCGCCAGAAACAAAACTGTTAAATTGTAAAAAAAGGTCTGCCTTTTCATAGTATGGTAACGCGACGGACAATGATAATGGCGATACCTATCATTTACGTGGTTAACGTGGTCATTGATGTGACATGATATGCCAGATGAGTAAGTAATGCATGACTTATTTTCCCTTGTAGTCAACTATCAGAGACATCTTTATGTTAAAAATTGTGCAGTTATTCTTTGGAATGAAGCTGTGATATAAGGCATCTGAGCTACTTTCTAACGATTACTTTTTGAAGTTTCTTCACTTGTGCTGGGTCATCATCAATTTGGTTGGGAAACAGAATATATCTACTTCATTCGAAATGTTCCACTTCTCCTAGTAGGCTTGAAGGAAATCAAATTATTTTTAACAAATTGGAATCTGCTCGAACACTGCAAGTGGAAGTATCACTTCTTAAATGCAATAAAACAATATAAAAAAATATATTTGTAGCTTATTCTTTCAAACGAAATAAATCGTATTTAATTGCCAGTAAAGATTTAACCGAATTACTTAACCTCTCTGATGTGGTCACATTTTCATACCATTATTTTCTTATCTCGGCGAGGTAGATCTTTCAATTTTTACTTAGGATCACCGTTTTATGGCATTGGCCATAAAAAATCAAGCATCAAACATGAATTTACAGGTAATCTCTACGAAATCTCCATGAAATTGCTGCTCAGAATGTTTTCCAGTTTTTTATATTTTCTTGATGGCTGTTTACAGTGTCATATTATTCTCATTTCTCACATTATTCCGTACAAGTAACCATAAATTGGAACATTAACTTATTTGTATAATAAATATGACATTGCTTAGTGTACATTAAACATTGCAGTTCAAAATTACATTTCTGCACAAAATTCGGTTTTACTAGGATCGACATAAATACACCCTTCTAGTTTTTAGTCGTAACGGGCAACGGCAGGGTACCAAACTTAAAGATTAAAAACGTACAGCATGTTTATAGCTTTTGTTAGGATACATTAATTCAGCGCTGTCTATCTCTCAATTTGAACAACTCTCTGTGTAACTGTTTGAAGCCGGTGCTATTATTTACTATAACCACCATTTCAGGAGCTCGTAAACCTCTAGTCAGCACACAAATACAGACGCGGAATCCGTTTTCCTGTTAAACGGAGTTATTCTTTAATAAGTATTTCTCATCTTTCAAGAAATCAAGCATAATTTTTATGCCTTGGCAATAAAATCTTAAAGCTGTGAGTTGAGGTTCTTCTTGTACATTGCCCTTTTGTGTTACCCATGATGTATCATGTACTGGCTTGGCTACTGGCTTCCGCGTGTAAAACTTTACTGCACTGGATGTAAATTAAAAAACTGTATTCGAAAAGCAAAATTTTACTGATATGGTAGTAAACTTTGGCTTTTGTGTTGTATCATTTACATTCCATTCAATATACTGTTCTAAGGGCTGAGGCTGTGTCGTTGCAAAAATGCTGAATGATACGTGTCCATGTGAAAATAGGCTATTAATTCAGCTAAGAATTCCATTTCTTCGCCTTGGAATTGTCTCTTTGCAAAGGATAATGTAGTGAAGTAGTGCAAATCAGCATTGCTAGCATTCCACATTCTTTTAGCAAGAAGTAATAAACTGTCCAACTGGAGTATTAAAGGAACGCAAGTCTCTCCAATCCCACAAAGAACCAAAAACCATCATATTAAAATACATGATGGCACGCAAACACTTTATCATGACGACACGAATGCCACAATTGACAACAGATCACAAAATTCCCCATAAAATGTGCCAGTTTATGTTTGTAGTTTAGTGAAGTTCATACACCATTTCTCTTTACACCATCTCATTTTAAGACGATAATTTACCTTCGTCGTCAATACTTATGTTTATTTTTTGTCACTTTTTTTAACTGTAACGGGAATTTGTCTGGCAAGGAAATTAAATAAGTATTCAATGTGCAGGCTTCTGGGTCAATTATCCCTAACATAGACTAGGTAACATTGCCAAGCTAGATTCTTTCAAAAGTATTAAGAGTTCAAGTACACTACCATAAGGTTCCATTAAAACCGATATATACATAGTACAACATACCAGACTGACTAGTAGGAAGTAACAATTTCTTGAAACTTACCTCGGCAAGCTGAAGTGTCCCGTAGTTAGCAGCCTGATGTTTCAATCGGAATAAAAACGGCGTATTTAACCGCTGAAAAACCGTTTTAAATGAAGTCTCTGACCCAAGATCCGGACGCACAAATTCAAAAAAGTCGGTAACCTTGTACTCTTCCGGCACGTTTGGCTGTTGCTTTTTTCTATGAATAAATGTTGGAGCGAAAAGCTTAAGTAAGCTGGAACCTAATTGCACAATGCGAAGCTGCCGATCAAGTACAAAGTGCCATGGAAAAGCTCGACTGAAGAGACTGACAGATATGCCAAGGTCTCGGGGATTCGTGGATAATTTGCTTGCTGCAGGTAGCCCCTCTGGTGTCCTAGCAGAAGCAGATTTTGCTGTTGCTGTGGAACACGATGCTGTTTCCTCTAGTGAAAGGGTGGACATGGTAGACTTGGTGTGCAGTTTGATGTCGTAAACAAAAAGTAATTGTACAGCATTGGATGGCTTGTCATTACGTGAAGCATTTGAAGAAGAAGAATCTGATAAGGCGACATTCAACCGGCTTGGCGTATTCAGGACGCTGCTGTCACGCTCGGCATTGTTTGCAGGGCAACCCTCTGACAAAGGAGGCTTTGTATTTATTTCAGCAGCACTTGACGGGCAGTCTGAAGACACATACAAGTTTGCGCATACTGTTGACAAAATACTTTGAAAAAATATGCCAATAGACTGCTCGTTAGATTGTGTCTTGTAGACGACTGTATAACGTTCCATGTGTTCAAGTTCATCGTCCCATTCCGTCGGTTCTTTTGTCGTAATGATGGTTTCTTCGATATCCCCCATTCCGGCCATTCTTTAATAAAACAATTCATACAACGACAGTTCGCACATTTTGGAAATTTTTACACTAAATGAAATGTGCAGTTAAATACTGACTATATATGCATACGCTTCTTAAATACGACCTAGTCACCACTAGTGCAGCGCCACTTTAAAGATACTATAGTATATTACTTACTTAACACACGATACTCTATAGGATATCAAATTCGACATTAGAAAAACTTACCCCTGGTTGGAATGCTTCAGGGCCTCGAGTACTCCGTCAACATTAATCAGAAATTTACCAAAGTCAGGTCCTAAAGACTTGTAGGCACGTTTGTATCGGGATGCACAGCTATTAAAGTACAATTCTCCCAACGCTCTTGTAAAGGTCTCCAACTCCCCCTCTGAAATATCATACATTAAGTCCACAAAACTGTTCCAGCCTCTTCACAATTACCCTATTATAACACTCGCTCTAAATGATGGACAGAAAAACTTTCTTTCATTTTGCATTACATTCCCATTCATAATATCAAATTCCTTTTGTGATCTTCAAGAGAAAAACTCCTATTAAATATTACCTCCTCTACTGCTCGGTTATTACCTGGTATAATGCTCCATCAAAGGTTATAGTCTACCTGATCACACTCACTCCACATCTCTAATGCCCAAAGTGTACGCTTCTTAGCCTATTCTCACCACCTACACATACGAAATGAAATACCCCTTCACCGGGCATTTCCTGCATACCTACATACATATGTTGCAAGAGTCGTTGTAACTGCAAACGATTACATTATTCCCAAACTCTCAACAACCCAGTCATCAGCCAGACCCTCAGCACTACCAACTACTACTGGCACATTATATTGAACTTCTAGACCGAAAGAGGCCAGTTACTGTGCAAGTTGAACCCAGGAGACTTGTTTTCGAGTAGTAGAAATAAATCACCAAGACAAGCCACTCTCTCACACTTTCCTTGTCTAAAATAAATGAATGTTTCCCGTTGACTCGATGCACACTCAGCCCCTATACAACCGCTTTCTCCCACTGTTTTTGACGTGTAGCGAGGAGACGCACTTACTTGCCGTTCCGTGCTGTACCAGCCCATCCTGTCTTATGATGAGTAAACTTGGGAGAATATGTGTGCCGTTCAGGCCAATGTGAGACCCGCCACGTCAAGTCAACAACAAAACATAAAACACAGCCATATATATTGATATGTAACTATTGTTCTAAACGCAAGGATGCTTTCTCTGTTTTCTTGTTCTTCCCGTATCAGTCCTTTCACAGATTGTGGAGAGAGACTGGTACAAGTATTAAATTGTAAAAGGGAAAGGATATATTTATTTGTGTTGATAAATGATGACTTGGTGCTAATTTTTGACACAGAGAAAGCACTTGTTATTACATAAAAATGTTTACAACGTTTCTCATTTATTTCCAGCAGTACATGTAATACTTTTGTTGCTAAGAAGGGCGCCTTTGTATGAAGCCAGTATAGGACATGTATGATGAATTTTGCTATGTTTATGATTAAATTTTCAACACCAAAAGAAACCTTCTCTGTATTCATTCATTCATTCAATCATTTATTTATGTGTGCGTATGAGAAAAACTCACTTTCTCCATTTGAAACAAACGCTAAAATGCACATTATGGTAATCTTGTACTAATCCCATCGTCGTCTCTCGTTCGTATCCCCTTTCCTCTTGATAAAACGAAATGAACTGTATAAATTGTCTACATCTTCATGGAAATTTTTGTGTAGAACGGGTCACTTTTTATACCCTGGGATAAATCTAGTGATACAAAAAAGTTGAAATCTCGGATCAAAATCACTGTTGGCGTTGTTCACCTCTTCCCACTGCGCCAAGTCCCAGAGAGAGCAGTACTTTTACTCACTTTCCTAGACTAGTTTCGCCATAAATGATGAATGCGTCTCTTGCTAATTCATTGGCTCGTGTAAACTGAACAAGGGATATATGTAGTTAGTATTCAAGAAACCAAAAAAAGGATGATTTTCGATGGAATTCCCTACCTGAAAATATATTTTAACTGGATACCGTTAGCTAAATTTAGAAAAACGCATTTTTTACTTTAAACTCGATTTTACTAGCAATTTCCAACTGTCATTTTAAGGCGCCAGTAGTTTGTTTTCATGTTATATTCTCACCACCTTGATCTTAACATTAAAGACTCTTATAGTAAGACATAGAGAAAGACACTTGTTTTTAAAACAGATTTGCTATTCCTGACGCATTTAAGCTATCAGCTATAAACCAACAACTTATAAGTATGCTAAACGACTACGCCAAGCAAAAGCTTTCATGTACTGTAACTACTTTACATATAAATACGATTTATTTATTTATTGAGAAACCCGTACTGAATCGAGAGGATTTTTTGTCGTTCATTATCCACAGCACATATGCACCACCAACCAATGAGAAAGTTGTACTGACATTCCATTCCTTACATCCATCTTTCCGGGCTCTGACATCCGTATTCTGGGCTCGAGTACACGCTCGGTTTTTATCCTTTGGCCTGTGCCCTTCTCTCTTAAATTTCGTTAGACTGATACTTTTGTCGTCAATGAGCTCACCATCCCCATTTGTGGCAATTCACCTGTCGTTTCTTAACCAAATATCTTATAAATATTTTAGTCGACATAAAAAGTTTGTTTCGCCTAGAGGAACAACTTCCTTTGATACTGGTACATACATGCCTACACAAGTTGTAATAATCTTACCCAAGACAGACCTCGCTGAAACTCTGTCTACATGCTAAGCTTGCAGCACAAATACTCATCCTTTGAGCAAAACCATTTATCTCTTTTTGCTCCCTCACCTCTCTTCCCTTCTTTTCTACTTCCTTGGTTTCTTTCCCGTAGTGGTGGTAAATGTCACTCAAATTTTCGGAGAATGTTGTTGGGAACGTCTGCTGATTCATCATCTCACCTAAATATCTACACCATTCCCATAATACCCTTTGCGCTCGCAGTGGTGAGACTCTTCGGCAATTATATTTTGTGATCTGAATATGTGTCCTCTGCACATGAGCAACTTAGCATGCACATAAACATTTCTTGGTACCATGCATGGATACCTACAGTTACGCATAATTTTATATTATATTATAATACGTTTCGTATGTTTTTTCTCTCTAAGTTACTACTTCCTTTAAGCATCTTTGCGTAAATCCAACACTCTAATACGATATAAATCCTGGTCTTTCGTAAGCAAAAGTGGAACATATTTTAAAAATAAGTACTCCAACTTTATTTATCCTAGAACTCTTATAGAATTACATGTACGCAATCGTACGGTACACAGTACAGTGTACACATTCATATCATAGCTCACAACGCACTCTACTTACTACTTCAATTTTCTTTCTTTTCAGCAGACGGAGAAAGATTGTGTGTAAGCGGTCGTTGGGTAAGAGTAAAGTGACAAAAAGTGGACATTACATTTGGTGTTGAGGAAGGATTTATGGGGGTTTCTTCACTACACGGTTAGTAATACATTTTACCATAATGTATGTGCATATTATAGATGTTCATCGCGTGGGAGGTTAGAAAACTCCTGTACCAGCCAGTGTAACTTACCACCACCACACTACCTCTCTGTGGCAAACTGTAAACAATCCTGGAGCACGGTTGAAAGTTGAAAATACAAAAATGTAGGACATACTAGTAGGTGCGTTAAATAAACAATGTTTCCTTGTTCATGGGTACACTGATACATACAACGTACTCCGCCAGTGACATGGCAGTACATGTTCCACCGTATCGTACAACACAACATCGACGACATACCGGAATTTTTCTCTCTTGTATTGAATGAATTTTGCTAAATTTACTGCCATGGTGAACGTAACAAACTAGATACTTTACCCATAATGTACCCATTTTTCATGGCGAGATTACTTCTATTTTGAAACTTGGCACCTCAATGTTTTCATGTCTGTCTTCATTTATTTATTGATGAGAAACTTGCTTCCTGTATAAATCGTCTGGGGCGGAAGGGTTCTGTGCAATTATCCAAGTTTTTTTACTACGTTTCCCTACATGTTTTTGCTTTTGCTTTGCTACGTTTATATGCGTTCCAAGAACTTTGGTTGGTGTATTTATTGAAAGGGTTAATAATGTCACAGCAGACAGCATATTTTATACATTGCCATCTAACGCAATTTAAATATGACATGGAACAATACTCAAGTCATTGAAAGAGCAACAATAACTCTCTGACGAGTAAAGTGGATTTTCCACTTACGGTAACAAGGAAGGAATAGAGGAGGAGACCAATGGCCAACATGCCTGAAAATATATAGACTATATAAATATTTGGAATGTCAGGTTGTGCTTGTGCTCATCTCAGAAAGTTTTTCTGTTCATACTTTGTCTACTATATGATTAAGGAAATGATGATTCCGTCATAAGTAAACTAAGGAAGAAAAAGAACATATATAAGAATATATACACATATACACAACTAACTAACCTTTACTTTCGGCCGTCAGATATTTGGCGAGATTGTCGAACAGTTTAGTGTGAAGACAGCTATTATGTCCTTCAGGATTTGCTGAACTTGACGATAACCATGGCCGACTCATTTCCCGCAGTCGTGTTCTAACAAGAATGAATAATCAAATTAAGTTTCTTACTTTTCTTCTTAACTCACTTACTTTGTACACTACACACATAAGCGTCATTATCTGGATACCACTTATTTCCGTGAAGCAAAGCATTGGAAAAAATTCCTGTCTGCAGATAAAAACTTACTTCAACAAGTCCCTCTCTCTTCTCACTATCTTGAGCTTTCTTTGTAAACAATGAAGCGTAATGTTATCGGAGGATGCTGTGAAAAACAACTCTTTTTTTAAAAAAAAAAAAAGTGTTAGCAATGCGGTGGTAACCAAAGCTTCAAAAGCTGCGACTTGTTTATATCATTTTCCCATTATATCAAAAAAATAACTACACTTGTTGTCGTCAAAGACACATTTGAGTGGCATATATTTATTCCAACTATCTAATAATGTTGAAAACCAGTTTGATACGTATGAAAATCTTCGCGAGAAAAAAACAGAAAGTGCGATCAGGGGATACAGGCAATAAAAGGAAAACAACTCAAATCGTTCTTTCTCAAAGAAACTTGTCTTCAGTCCCTACACATTCTTCCACGATCCTGCTTTTGCTGCGCTAGTACGCTCGCTGCACTCTTTCTGTGCGCCAAATTTTATTTTCTATATGGAATATAATTTAGTGAGTTTGCTTGCTGCTAAGATTGAAAAAGAAAACTGATAAGATTACTACATCCCCACATCTCTTTACTACTACTACCCTCTCTAGTACATATAGTTATTCGTTCCTATTTTTGTAAGTACTACGGCCATTGATTCAATCGGGTCCCGTTCAACGCTGACAAGTTGACAGATATAAAAAATAGGGATGTTCACTGTCTAAAAAATAGGATGAAAAAATATGTTAAGAATGTCTCCTTTTTTCATGAACAAAATAAAATAATTCATGTATAAATGGGACCCTTGAAGAAAAAGTGTTATTATTACGATGTATGCTGCTTGGGAAAAATTGTTTTGACATTTATCACAAGGTTTTGCAGCCGCGTGCATCATTGGTTTTTTAAGTTTGAATACACAAATAAGCGTGCGCGTCTTTTATGTTTCTTTATTTTATTCGCAAAGCAAAGACGAGCTGGTAGTCAGTATTGAGCTGAGATCATGCGGAGAATAGTATACATTCCTCTTATCATTATCATTGCCATTATGTATTATTATATTTTCTCATGTTATTCAAATCGCAAACTCTACGTTTCTTGACAAAGGCAAACTTCCCTTTTGAGACATGTCGTCGTTATTGACGCTATTTACATTAACGAGTCCCTCGTTCTGGAAGGGAGCTCTCCTAAAGTATAAAAGAGGTGTGGGGTATTTCTGACTGATTTCTACCTTTCTCTTTTTGAATTGCATAAAATTGGAATTCTTGATGTGACATCAATCGTCAATATCAAGAAACATGGGAGTAGAGTTGTTTGATGGTATGCTGGTACTAGGAGAATGACTGCATCATGTGGCGGGAATCCGGGAAATTTTGGTTCAGTTTTGAATTTTGGCATGCTTCGCTACCTGCTTTTTAAAGTTATCATTATGTTTACTGTTAAGCATGCATGGCGGAAAGTCAGATCCTAGATAATACATTCAGTTGTCACTACGAAGACTAGAACTAGTAGAATATTGCAACTCTGAGTTTCATAAAAGTACGTCATAAGCTGCCTTCTTGTTTAAAAAATACATTCCGAATTCAAAGAAAATGGAAGGGAGAGAGAGAGAGAATTCTGAAAGTGTCATAAATTTATGATCTAAAGGCAATTGGAAAGCATGCATTATTTGTTGGCTGGGTACTGCTACAAAATTGGTTCAACTTACATAAGCATGGTTGCTGTTGTTCCACATGGATCTTCTTGATCTGCCATACGAATTAACGATTCCTCGATCAAATGATCCTGTGAAAAAATAAAACATGGTTTTACGGTTCAGATTATTAACTACATACTTAAAACAGCGTTTAAACGCGTTCAGAATATCTTCCATAACGGCAAATATGGCATTATTAACTTCTTGTCTCTACAGTTAAAACGTACGGTGACAGTTTTTTGTATGACATGAATATCTTGCTGATTACTTAGAAGTTCAGATTGCTTCCCGTTTTTAGGGTGTTTATGTCCCGTAAATTACTCTCCTGATGAAAAATAATACGTATGATAATAAAAACATGTCAATTAAGCATGATTCAACATCTCGCTAAATGCTGCTTTTGGTAAATTGCGAACAAAACGTTTAAAGCTAACATGAACAATATCATATCTCCAGGGGAACCAGGTATTCATTCCAATAGCACCCATAGTCATTTAGGTTGTATCCATAATACAATGACTTCTCGCATTACCCAAATGCATCCAGCCGTGTAACCGAGATAATTTTTTATGTATGCTTTTCATGTAACCTTTTAAATGCCTGTTTTCTCTATACTTCCCTTGTTGTGCACTTGAATCCGGTTATGAACCAGGCGCGCGGTATCAATTATTATCTTTTGCACATATCTAGTATCTACTACGTCACGTAAATAAACTTATAACTGCCAACATACATATAGCAAATCTGGCGTTGCCACCACAGCTTGTCATATAGTATAGTATAATATGGTACGAGTTTATTGTCAAAAAAGTCAAAAACTAATTACTTTTCGTGCGCAAGAACTTTTACCATAATGAGCAGTTATTAAGGTAATTATGACAAGTTCCTATAACAAGCGTGTTCACTTGTACGTATCACTCACGGGTGAAGTGAGATTGAAAAGTTTACGAATTTATTTATATACTTTTAATAATTTGTTCGGTTGTGAAAATCGAAACAGTGTATATGACAATGATGTGCTACAAGTAAACCACGTGTGTGTAATTCAGCGCAGTTTCACACACAATTAGTGTTGCTAGCAAATTATGTACAGTACAGTGAAGACGAGGCAGTGTAAAAACAAAGATTACCCATTACAGTCATTTTGTGAAGCAAATGATTTCACAGTAATCACCATCAGCAAGAAAACCACGCACATTTACGAGAAAATAATCAGCAGCCATCATCAGAATCTCGCAGCACATAATATTGCATGGTGTTTTATGGTAATAGTATGTACATTCACGCTGTAGTAAACTCATTGAATCCCAGTATAGAAAAATGAAATCATGCCGTCGCTCGAATAAGCAAGTGGTTATGACAGGAAATGAACATTTTCCTCTTGGACAAGAATGAATACTGTGAGACACAAAGTTATGATGACAATAAAAATTGTAACATTGCCATAATAATGAATAGAAGAGCATAAATTTGGTTTTTATTTGCCAGCAGCAGTTCATGTTTAAGACATTTGGGATGAACTATACTTTCGGAGCACACACCCCAATTTTTTGTGGAGAAACCTTCAGATTATAACGCTTGATTGTATCGGTCAAGCCAAGTCACTATTTCTAGTGGTAAATCACTTTCTTGAGGGATATCTCAATATCTCTCCTACTAACCCAACGTACAGTAAGGGGAAAACAATGTGGGCATCGAGAAACGGTCGCTTGGGTCACCTGGAGAATCCAAGGAAAATGTTTTTCCGACCAAATAGTCAAACCTGCAAATATGCAGCCCATCACTCTGTGACCGTTATTCTCGTTAATAATGATAATGATGGCTCTCTAGCGGTGGTATTTCTTCAATTATGTTATGTATTGTGTGAAGCGTCTCACCCGAATTGCCTTGCCAGCTTAAGAGTTTCAAACTTTGGTGGCGTAGCAGTTGTTTGCGGCAGGGAAAGTAGAATGGAGTTGGGTCCATGTGTGGTCCCTTGTTTGATGCTACTGCTGCTGCTCCTACTACTACTACTACTGGTATTGTTGGTACGTGCCAAATTTCACAGGATGTGATCCGAATGCTTAAAAGGAATATTTGAGCCTTAGCTCCTGCTCAATGAATGCTTCAACAAGCTATTTTCCACTTTTCTCTTGAAAATAGCCTTTGGCCTTCTTGTCTGTTTGAGGTTTTTTTGCAAGTTGAGTCCCATTCTCCCGTGTGTGTGGAATGCTGGATGGTTAGTTGCAATATTAATGTCGTGCTTGGACTCAAACTCTCTTTCTCTCTGTATGAAATCGTGCAAGTTTCTCATGTGTACATGATATAATCATGATCCAGAGTTTTCCTTCCACTCACAGATATCGTGCATATTGCTAAGCATAGGAAAAGACGCACAGTCGCCCACCCTAGATCTTCTTGCTGTCTTCATACATGCCATTATTATCTACCGACTGCGTGTTAACGCTACCAGAGGTAGATAATTACTTCACCTTCCTGTCTGTCTGTCAACACGATAACCTTTAGACTAAAATGAATTTTATTTCTGTTTTCGACAATTGATAGGTGCGGTCAATGCTCGGATGGGTTCGAAGATGGCCGTTTGGGGTCAATCCCTTCGGAGTCAACTTAAAATTTAAAATGTGAACTATGGGTGAAAGTTGGTGTACAGATATTGGATAATTATAACGTTTTGCAAAGTTTGACTCATATTGGTAGATCCCTGTGACTATGGGTTGTTAATTTAAAAAAATGTTTAGTACATAACTCCAGAACTTTTAGTTAGTTTGGAATGGGGTTTTCGACAAATGGTTCAACATGGGGAGGCGGATGGAGGGCTGTAGCGGGAAATGGAGAGAGTAAACGTTTTGTAGTATCCCAAATAGTCGGTAGATGTCCATTTGCGTTTTACATACTTCTCGTTATTTCTAGTTCTACTCAAACTCCCTCAAGATTATGCAGTTTGAGAGAGTAGAGAGACACATCTTGGTAAGCCTACTTTGATGAAACCAACTTGATAATGGGAATTTTGCTTCTGTGAGCCTGATAAAGACCTTTTTTCAACTTCTTCTAGAATTAGCACATCCGCATAAATTTCATGACGTTTTCCCTCATTCACCATACTGTTCACTCTGTACTCGACTTTGACTTAAATGTTAACAGGGATGAACCCTGTACCCTACTACAACTTTCAAGGAAAACTGGAAGAAAACATCTCCAACTTAGGTAGATTCTATAAAATATGTTCGAATTTCTGTCTCTTTACACCGCCTGCCTTCTCATACAAGTACAAATGGTATGTAGTACTTACGAAAGCAGTATATTCAGCTAGTAAGGCAGGAAAGGGGATTTTACCTTTTTCTTAGTTTGTTTGTCACGTAGGTAAGTGCCCACTCAGCAAAAACCGTGGGTTTTGTTCGTTAAAGGAGATAACTTATACATAAATGTTTACAGTCAGCCAGCCGTACGGCACGGTACTCATTTTCCTCATCCTACTTTTGTTTCCTTACATTTCCCCATTATAAATAAATGATGGTCAGGTGGATTTTTCCTTTGGAAATGTGTGGATGGACGGAAAAGGAAGCGAAGTAAAAACGGCATTTTCCGTTGAATTGATGAATGTACACTTTTGGAATTTAATCAATTTGAAGCCCCCATATTAGACTACGTCGAGCAACTCATAGCAAAACATATTTATTTTCATAATACGTAATAACTATTTCGACGACGACACTACTTTTTCGGTTCCACACCGGATGTCTGCTTATCTTCAGCCTGTCTTGTACATGTTCATTGACATTCCCCATGGGTTGAAGCTTAGTTCGTGACAGGGTTACTTAATCAACAAAAAAGTATAATATGAAATCCTGTGGATTTTTGTAGGAATAGAATTATGAACGTGGATTACGTCCATGAGATGGAGTAATCTTTCGAATACTACTGCCAGTGACTACTGACTCGACGAATACACGTTTGATGAATGAAAGGCGTTGTGTCTATATGTGTACCTTCCTACTTGGAGAAACGGAAGACGCCAAATACTAGGGTGACAGGCTTAGCAAACACATACGACACACGACACATACACTTACTGTTTTCTCTAACATGAATACTTCCGTTATAGTTTACAAATAGAATTTTCGTGTACCACCGCAACAATATCATTTATTATTGGTCACACTTCCTCCCTTTCTCTAGGGACAACTGGATATGAGGTTACCATTTTTCGTACACATACAACGCTAAGTAGTAAACCGCTGCTGCTTGTCGTCATGTCTGCAAGAAATTACTTATTTCTACAGACTGCATCAACCAAAATCTTGTAGCATCATCATCACGACAAGAACAGCTTAATGGTCTTGGTATATAGCACGAACATAATAGTAACAAGTATGGATTTAAATTTCAATGTGTACCCATTTTTCCGTTCGATTAGTTGGTTACTCTGTGCATCGTGCATAATAGTACGCTATTCGTTAGCCCGTCCTTACCCATGGTTTTTTTCGTCTTCTTTGAATTTCTACTTATATATGCTGCTCAGGTGCACATTTTATGCCTCCAACGAAATATTATGCTTAAACTGCAGAAAAGATAAAAGAAATTGATTGCGGAAGTTTATTATATTCCCACTAAAAACTCGCCGAATTGGCCAATAATGAAAATTGTGTCGCATTACCTAAATAAAAAATTGTCTTTTTGTGGAACGCGCATTGGAAATAAATATTATTACAACTATATAACATGTGTAAGCAAGCACTACAGATCTGTATAAAGGTGTTATGAGATAGCCAATTATTGTGTAACTCCCAAAGAAAAGAGATTTCAAAAACTCTATTATTGTCGATGCTTTACTTTGTAATTTTTAAAGGACAGCCAAGTCAAGCGTCTGTTCAAAGAGACAGCTAATTTTAATCGTTTGAACCTGTTGTGCAGAAAAGATACATTGACACGACGATGTTTGCGATTGTTCTGGTGATTCTGGATTACGATAATTATTAGTATCTTAAATAAACAATCACTAATCACTTTTGTACGAGGGACTGAATTTCCCGTATGAAGAGTGCTTCAATTCAGACATTGTTATGCTTCATTTACCCTTTTCCCCTAGAATTTCTCTACAATCTATGAAGTGCACACTTTATAGGAAATGATCTGTGAGACGACTACAAACTTATTTGTTCCCTGGTGCCGGTTACGTTATCATCACGACCGCGACAAAGGCGATTATATATGGTAAGTAGCATGTAACATAATTATAGGCAACAAAATACTGCTTGTGCCTTTCTCAAGTGTGTGTTTGATGCAAAAGAAGAAAGCTTGAAGTTCCTGGATCCCTCTTTAATTTCAATTGAAGGCTGTCTGGCTAAATCGTTCTGAAGCGTTCATTGTGTAATCTAACAAGTAGGTACAACTGGAAATCAGTTTGTTTTACCGGTAAAATGAATGTTGGTAGTTATAGAAGGATTAGAGGGCGAATGATGGAAAGAGTGGCACCGTAGTGCTTTCTTTGATTTTGACCTCTTGAAATTAGTAATATCCTCGTCGGTTGTACAACAACTCGTTGTCATGAACCTCCAATTCCATTTGAGCATTCCAGGATTTCTCTTTCCCCTACAGTGATCTTCACTCTGCACGCTCCTCTTCGGTACCTCTCTACGACGACGAGTAAATCTTTTACAAAGAAATTCTCCTTCAGCAAATGAAGCTTACGTTCAAGCTCCACTTCATTTCTCCTGCCGTGCTCTTACATAAAATTTGAGTATAGGTATGTATGTAGCTACTGGAAAAAACATTTTATGATCGTAAAGCTGCCGTGTTTACAATTGTTAGCGGCTTTGTTCTGACTCTAGATATTTCTACTCGAGTTCTCTCTCCTGCGTCAGTTTTTGATGAAATCGACTGATTAAAGTAACTTTGTTTCATTACGGTGGTTTGCAATTAGAACAAGAGTTTGTCCTGAAAGTGTATTCGCCCGTTTATTTTTCGCGGTGACGGCTTCTGAATCCCCCGTTAGGTAAGTGAATAGACTAAACATATATATGTGTCTTCGTACATGCTGGTGGAACATGTAAAATATGTTGTAACTCAGGCGATTTCCCACATTTTGAGGTCTAATTTACGTATGCGTCGCTAAGAACATACCCAATTAGCGGCTATTTTTAACTGGAACTTAGAAACATAAAACTCCCAAAGGGAATGTCCTTCAAGAAACCCTACCAAAGGGATACGACGATTACTGGAAAGAAAGCAAAATTTTGCCAGGAAAGTAGGACGTACGTCCGCATGGAAAATATTACAAAACGTGACGGATGCCATATTGTGTTTATTCATGCGTAAAGCTGTCCTGGATCGGCAGCATATCGCCAGCAAAGAGTTAGTAGTTTGACCTGACCCCAAGCCAATAAAAATTCAAGCGCAATATATGTAGGGCCACGTTTTATAGTATTCGACCTGCCTCTGTCCACACTTGACTCAATAAGCTGTAACAATAAGTCTGCTGGCGATAGGAAAACGACGCAACCCAGACGTAGAGCATGTTCCCCGAATATAATCCTGCCATTCATTCCTAACGAATTTACCGAAATACGTACATCAAGCAGTAGTGTGGGAAGTATCAAGAAAATTCCCTGTTTCATGTCGTTTCACCAAGTCCTTGCTCGCTCGCCCAGCACGTGTGCTTTATGAACCCCGGAAAGTCAAACCCTATGTAGCAAGGACCATTAATAAATTTTATTTTACAAATTGTTCCATGTTCCGTAAACGCCTCGCTATTCGAACTCCCAAAATTGGTGTACTCGCTCTGGAATGACATTTTACGGAAGATTTCTCTCGTCCTTTTCCATCTTAAAAACACGTGTATACAAGGTTATCTATTATGACAATAATGCACAATTCTAATCTCCTGCTACAAACACACATCCCGTTTCTCCGGATTCGTGCCGTGAAAAGCCGTGGAAAAGCTGGCTAAATAAATACGCTGTACGTGCAATTTTTTTCATCAAAAATTATTGTGCTAGCGAAAGGCTGGATTGCATTAGATGGTGAAATTTTTACGGCTCATTTTGTCGCATATGTGGAAAGCGTCTCTCTGAAAAATGAATCTGTCGTAGGAGCCGCGTCTCCGTATGATAGAGCCTACGATCATTGTATTTTTTATTGCTGTTGTCTGTGTTGATACATGTATATTTATGTCAGGCATCCTTTCTCATTCCACACTCCCCAAATAATCTTCTCGGTAACTGGGTCGTACTAGCGTCTCATCGGCAACTTTCTTCAGAAATCGTACTAACAACTCACTAAAGGAAAAAGCTAAAACGCGAAAACCGAATCAATTGAAAAGATACAAGGCAGAACGACAGAAAGTTACATGTATGCATTCTTAGCAGCATATAATATATCACGTTTTATTATTTTCCTTTACGGATAGTTTAACCTTTCTCCGTACACCTTGATGTGTCTGTTTGTCCATCCAGCCGTAAGAACTGTATCGTTGTCACGAATGTAAAACTTAGGAATTTGATTTCTCCAGTAATTTTGATATAGTCAATAGTCAATTGTAACTTTTAAGAACCACCATAGTTGTTGATATATTATTTTCTTAGCGACTGCGATAAATTTTATATCGTTGAAAAGAGTTGCATGGAATGTTAGGAACAAGCTTATAGTAATCGTAGAGTGAATCCTGCAGGAATAGGGTTTTCTACACCTCGTATTTTTATTTACTATGTTATTTTATGTACGTATATATACCATAAACAGGTACACTCTAGCGGTAGAAAGAATATCATTTCCTTTCGATTTTTAATACGTGACAGAATGTCAAATTTAGCACACACGTACGTCTTACGTGTTTTTATCAGTATTCCAAATTTTATATGCATCCGAGGCACGGCGAGGAAAAACGGGGGTCAAAATTTAAAACATTATGTTTACCTCAACACTACAAGATGATCTATCGTTTAGTTTCAACAGATTTTTTTTGTAATCAGTGCTCAGTTACACACTTAGCTAACAACCAATGTTTACCTATTGTTAGCAGTGTTTGCAGTTATCAACCGTAAACCTTTCTTATAACATTACAACGGTTTGTTATGATTATGGCGACCAGTATGTTGTACTATAGATATCTATATCTATGATGTATTGTGTATTCTTTTACTGATATTTCTATTCAATTATTAAAGAAATTCAAGTCAAATTTAATTAAATTACCATGGGAGGGCTGCGCCATGGTCGAAAACGTAACTTATACGGAGAAAGCCAATGCTCACTTTGTTTTAGTTGGTGTACTATATGTATCTAGATACACATGCATTGTACTTCTGCTCGGCTACCTGTCAAATGTAAAGTGAAAAAGGATACTAGCAGACACGAACAACTAACAAAAATCTATTTACACTGGTGTGGCGGAGATCCCCTACCAATCACTCTTCGTCTGGTATGGAGCCGTGGGGGCCTTTTTCTCCATTATGAGCAAACACCCTGATAAGCTTGGAAATGATTTCTTTTTCTGAGAAGAAAGACCTTTTCTTCATTAATCTTTGTGTGCAAGAAAGAGAAACAAGTCGGTAAATAGCTCTGTTCAAATCTGTGGCATAAAATTTATTCCTGGAAGCCCTCATAATCTTTATTTTTCTTCATCCAGCCATAATCAGTGGCGCAGTGCTATAGAACAGCAGTATTTTTATTATTTTTTAGGTTAAAAAAGATAGCTAGCACACAAAAGTCCTTGAACATCCTATCTCCGTTTAGGAGAGAAACTGCAAACCGGCTCTGTCACCTCATTTGGCCTAATGTAAACTGTGAAACCTTCGCCCTGTCAAGTAAAAAGGAACCAGAGACGACATCTAAGACGAAGAAGAACCAACTACCAAAGAAGAAGAGGGAGCAGACGCACAAATTGCGCATACAGGACAAAGAGGAGGCGTAGTGGAGGATTGTAACACCCCATTTCACCTCACAGCCCTTACACCTCAGCTTCAGTAACAAACCCTGAATGCTTCCACCGGCTACCCGGTGTTGCATAAAATCTATTGCGTGTACTATTTACTACATACCAATTTGACCCGCTATTGAGTTTGGCCATAAGCGTATTCTCATAGACATATAGATAGATAAACACATACCAAATCACCACTGACTGACACACTTTCACATACTTTAACTTTGGATTTGGTATGAGTAACGTGATAACAAACCAAATATATGTAAGTAGCTGAAAAGCATACAAATCATCACACATCAAAATACTTTATCTGACCGACCGCTATAAAATTATGACACACCTTCTTCCACCTCGCCAGTTCCACTCCGGTCAATATTTGCACCTTTAATCCTCCGACAAAATATGTGAAATAGTCGAAGGTTCTTCCAACGAGACATTACACCGAAGGTTGCAGGACTCTGCTAAACACTCACTCGGTTCGGGATATTAGCCTGCGTGGATGAGTTAAGATATTTTTCACAGAAGAGCAGCCATCTAGAACGAAATGATGATGGAGTTTTATTATGCATTACATAATATCACCGTTTTTACCCGTTAATACATCAGCGGCAGAGGCAGCTTAGAGATTCTTTTGATTTCTCTTTCTCCGTCAACATTTCATCATTCCAACCAGTTGTCAGCAGCGTTGCATTTTTTACGGACGTTTACTGCTGCACTATTTTTAAGCCTTGTAAGTATTATCATAATCTCACAGGAAATGTTACACATCCTATAGAACGACAAGGGAAAAAGATAAGTGTTTCCATCCTCTATATCCAAAGCAAAGGACCGCTTATGTTCAAAACAAAAAATGGGTCTCACACAGGCGGAACGCAGAAAGCAACGGGTGTCATACAATTGCCAAGTTGGCATTATGGAGTGGCTGTGTAGTTAGGAAAATCAGATAAGTACCTTGCTCTGACACAAGTGTTCAGACAGAATCTGGCATTCACTCCCTATACAAATACAAGTTACAACATACCTTTCTCCGCCGTACTTGTAATTTGCATAATGGTTACCATACCATGTTTTGCGACAACTACTACCACTACGTGATAACATCACAGGAACAGATACATTTTTTTCGCTGGTGGCAGAAAGTGCTTTGGTTTCCAACATTCATTTACGGGAAAGTAGATGCGGATGTTGTTGTACAGGGTATCTACAAGGACGATTTAGATGGACGGAGAAGAAAAAATTGACACACAGTACAGTTGTCCCAGGGAATGTGTCGAGGAAGCAGAATTTAAAACGAGATAAGGACCTTCGATCTTTCCCTGTAGCACTAAAGAACTTAGCAATGCCTCAACACAGTTTTTTACTACCAAGCACATCAACTTTTACGACGGATTTGAATGTGATTTTCGCTATTAGTTTACGACAAAACATTTTTTCAACTGTCGTTTGGTACATTGAAAATTGCCGGAAATGCTAAGTTAACTGGACACTACCTGTGTCACTGCAGGTTATAAATTATTCATGGGAGAGAATGCTTGGTGGCATCTGAAATAGTGAGCACAAATCATTCGAGGGAAAATTCACGTTGACAGCTTTGTTTAGTCGCCTTGTAATATCGGAACGTTTTTACTTTTTGTAACGGTTTAAAGCTGAAGAAAGACGTGAAAACGAAGATTAAACGTTACGATTAGACGTTATGTTACAAAACGTTACACAGTAGTCAGTCTGTTAATTGATCGTTGTGGTTTTTTCCTTCTTTCTATGTCATTTGTAACAATTTGACGACCACCAGCAATCAAGAGATTTTCATCCCAACTGCCAACTTTCGCACGATACCTTCTGGGATAAGTGGAAAACTTGTATATGTATTTCAATGGAAAACGGCGACGTGAAAATATAATTTTATTAAAATGCCAATAATGCTTATTGGGAAACAAAGAAAATACTATGAGTGCTATGAATTTTAGCATTGGACCAACAATATATTGTATGTTTGTACAAAATTTTCTTTGACGAAAATTATACAGCCGCCAATCTTAATGGCAACGCAATACATACATACATCCTTAGCGTAGGTTGTATTACTTCTGCCTCACTCACTCGCAACTGCCACTACGTGACTAAACTAGCCTTTTTCCAATATATACTCCCACCTATTTTGATAACGTTGTTAATGGCAAAATGGGGATGGCACGAAAGGATGAGAAAAGTTTTTAAAATGTAGGCTTTTTGTTAAGACACGAAAAAGGATTCTTTGTGATGGTTTATCGTAATCTATTTCTGTCTTTTCTAGACGCAGCAAAATCGCTAAATTTTCTTTGAATGAAGTGTTCTTCTCTGAACTCCTATCTTTATTCTGTCGACTTTTGGAATAATATATACATTGCGGACAGAAATTTCTTTGTTAGGTGTAGAATCACTATATGTAAATTGTAGACATCACCCTCGATAGAGTTGATGTGGCATTATCGATATTCTGGGTGACTTCAGTACTATTTTGTTTTTTTAGCGTCATTGCAGTTTACAATGTCGTATACCATCGTGTTAGAGCTTAACTACTTCAACAAACTTTTATTACCCCTACATTCGTGGTATCCGTAAACCAATTTTGCCATTTTCGTTTGCAGTTATACTCATGTCACTTTAAACAAGCCCTGATGTTTTACCTCTGTCGGCTGGCTCACAATATCAAATATTTGTTTTTTTTCTACGGATTTTCAAACAAAGTCGTTTCTGTTATCCTAATAAAAGTGAAAGCAGAGAAAGTGTCGCGTTATTGGATGTCGAATTTTGCGCGAGTCGTATTTGTCGAGACACAGTTGCTTCCTTTCTTCAGGTACATGGGATAATGAACACGTCTGAAATGGGACTAAAAAACGACAGGCATGTATTTTACCGCCATGCGAAAACTCATAAACCACCCCTTTGATTATCATCATTTAATTCAGAAGAAAAAAGAGCTACTCAATCGTCCCTTGATGTTAATTTAAGGGATGAAAAATGAATCAATATTTTTAAGGGACGAAATATAAATCTGTATATTATGGTAATTTCAGTTTATGAAATTACAATAATAGAGCAGTAGTCACCGTGCGAGTGTCATATTTAGGTTAAGTCCATTACATTTTACGAAGCCGAACAATAAGCATAACGGTGGCTGACAAAGACGGTGAGACGAGCGTTGGAACCACTAGGAAGACTTTTACGAAATAGGAAATCACATTAGGAGAAGTGTGTGAAGACTTGAGAGTAAAATCAACTATAAGTAAAACACGGAATTAAAAGTGGATAATAAAAGTAAAGTTGTTAAGTTTAATTGGTCAAGCTTTCGAATTTATTCTAAATTCTTCGTCAGGACAGAAACACTTGACAAAAGCTAATAATAAAAAAAGGAAATCGGATATAAAATCAACAATCACCTTGAAACAGTGTAATTAATAGTAATTATTGAGTATTATTTGGCCTACGGAAAAAATGTCCTTCAAAATTGAAGAAAAAAAACACTTGCAAATAGTGTGTATACGTTTTCTTCAAAGAACGAACATCACAAAAATCACCGTCAGCTTGGATTAACGGTATGCGCCAATGTTGACGAATTCTAATTTGACGTAATTTGAATTTCGTCAGTGTCTGCAAAATTGAAAAATAATTCAACTTGACGTAATGCAAACTTAACTTGACGTAATCCAAATTCGACTCAAAGAACAACATTTATACACTACCGCTTGTACAAAATTTATTTTTGAAATACTGTCAGTGAAATAATTGATAATAAGAAAAACGCTTAAAGGAGTTAAATATTTTCACTGTGATAGGCGTAACTGTGTACAAAGCTACTGTAACAATCGGAAAGGCATGGAAAATTGAGCCGGAATACAAACGGTTCTCATCAGCATTATTCTCCAAATCCTAAAAGGTACGAAATTTAATACTGGTAGAATTAGATGCTATACAACACTGGGTACGCAGTCTCTAAAATTCTAGAGTGGATGCGGAGGTAGTAAAAGGTCAAGCAAGAAAGCTAGCGTATGACTACATGTTGCTTTCAACTGAACAAGTGATGCAAAAAACTGTAGGGGAAGCACCGTTGGATGTCCAGGAGTATCTACCAAGAGTATAATAAATAATTAAAATATTAAAATATTTTGTTCATTGTGTCAACATTAATAATGATTACGTCAATCTAAGTTTTTAAATACGTCAACCTAAAACTGGATTACGTCAACCTAGGTCTCGAAAATTACGTCAACCTAGGTCTTAAAAATTACATCAAGTTAAACTGAAATACGTCAAGTTAAATTACTTCAATATTGGGTGGAATCCGACAGCAGGGCTAGAATATAAAAAAACGTGCCGTCCAAAGCGTACGACTAAAACACTTCAAAAGAGTAGAAAATTTTGTATTATTTGTAAAGTTTAAAATAAATAAAAATATTGCTTCATACTTTGTTTCTCAAAAATATTAAATCTTGTTTTAAAATATTGCTTCATTTTTTGTCCCTCAAAATAACACCAGGGACTATTGAACAGCTTTCTTTCTCCTCAATTAAATGATGTTAATCTACGGGATGAATGATGATTTTTTCAAGTACGGGTGAATTTTTCCCAGTACGAAGTGTATGATAGATAACATAGATAACATAGAAATCAAACGGCACGATCAATCCAAACTGTAGAAAGTGTGTTGCATATTACTATTCAGCATACTAAGCCCCCTCACAGCTGCTGCTAAGAACCAGTTAGTATAACTGCCTTTCTTGAAATCCGGTTCCCTCTTTCCCAATCTCGATAACAATCCATTGTTGCATTTTCCTGTCCTTTTTCTCTCTTACAGAAGATCTAAGGATCAAATCCACTTTGACGAGGTTTCAAAGGAAGAGGAAAAAACAGTTTGCCATGGAATCAATATTACCTTGTGAAGATATATTGAATTAAATTTACTCCCTTCAAATATTTCAATGTTTATACAATATCTATTTTTTATACAATCGCCGAAACCAGGCAACATACATACAACCATAGTTTTTTTAGCACACGAAGACTTCCTTGAACTACAGCCATTCCGTACATGACACACTCTGACATCTCACAAAAATATTTTAAGAACGGTTTTCGTAACTAATCTAAATCTCAAAAGTACACGAATTAAAGAACACAGAAGAGACTCCTCCCAAATTGTTCCTACAAATAAAGCGCCCAGCTGTGATTGCTACCAATTGCAGGAATCGGTATTCAAAAAAGTATGGCTCTACGGGATGAAATCATGTATGCATGTGTGGAAGGAGGGAGAAAGTTGGGGGGAAAGATGCGAATGCACCAATACGTATGAGCGTGATGATGGCGATATTAGAGGAATGACCAAAAACTTACGACTCGAAAAGCAAATAATTTATATCCCTCTGGTGGACTGGGGGACGTGGGGAGAAAAACTTTGGCTAGACACCTTATATATACCGGTCTAAAGAAATACTGATAGGAAAAGCAACATTGTTATTACGACTGGTTTGATAGGTGACTATATACGTGCAAACTGCGAAGATGAAGCAGAATAACTCCAATTTTTCTCTCTGATGCTTCTTACAAGCAGCACACATGAGCAGACATTTATTTATGAAAGATTGAATGAGGTAAGAAAGAAAACTCAGCTCATATCATGCACAGAAAACATCATCGTCCTTGTCGTTTTTTTCTTTGCCGGTGTGTGTGATGAATGTTTTGCGCGGCTCCGTGGCAGAGCCCTTTGTATGGGTATTGTTGGTTGTGTGTGTGCGTGTGTAGTAACGATGGTGAAGGAAACAGCCCATTTAATATTATAGAAGGCGAAGAGGCGATTTTTCTTCAGTCAGTTCATTGCAAGAAACACTTTTCGTACCTTTTTTAGCTGTTGGCTGTTATATATACCCGAGAGAAAGAGCACAGCCGTTTAGTTCTAATAGAGGGTATCAAGAATGCTAAAATGCTAAGATGTAGGTACATACTTCATGTGTGTAGATGTACAACATTTTTCCTAATGTTTTACTCACCTTTTCAACCTGCCAACTTTCTCAGGTCTCTCATACATCATCAGTCAAGGAGAGAAAAAAGCCCGGCATACGGAGAAAAGCTTAATGCGCAAAGATAGCATTGACAAACTACGCACATTTACAATTGTAACTAAGAACCATGCCTTTTGCGCAAAGCAAGTATAAACGGAAAATATATCACGTTAAGAAGATAAGACTAATGAAAGTGTCGTGAGTTTTTTCGCGTGCACCCTGGTCTTACGCTTCATAGGGACTACTGGGGCGTATTTTTTCGTACAATTAGTATAAAACGGCAGGATTATGCGTGGTAATGACAATTTCATAATATTATTGGTCACAAAGTCATCGGCCAAATTGATACTGATTGCTACCAGGCGATTTCAAAGAAGACAAAACATGTCATTACAGTAAAAGTGGGTTTTAGAATATGCTACACTCCAGTAAAATAATTTCATTCGCAGCTGATAGACTTGTGTATCCATCTCCTGTCATGTATCATGTCAATCTTTAATGTGAGCTTTGTCTCTTGTCACATGCTTGCGATGGAGTCCAATAAAGTTTTGTATACATATGTATATCTTTTGGACAATAAAACAAGTCTATAGTTTAAATCACAGTGGATTTTACTTGCACTGGGTGGGTGAGTTTATGAGTATAATTTCAGGCTGTATTGATATATAAACAACTTTTGCACGTTTTCGCATTGGTGTATGTCTGTATTATGTAACTTTAGAGGGTTGATAGTAAAATGCCACTTTGAAGAAAAACACACAGTCAACAATATCCTGCAGTAATCCCTATAAAATAGCAAACATTCTCCGCGTCCAATAAAATCCATTCCAATAAAAGTGATCTTTGCCCTCTCACAACAATAACCAACTTCAATTTTCACTGTTGACTTGTTCCAACTGTGAATGAAATCTTGAGCGTGGCGGCATGGCAGCAAGAAGAGGACTTAATATGAAGAAAACGTGTTGCCATCCAAAGTTCATAAAAACGGGCGTACACATTTCGCGACAAAATTTGTAACACTTCATTCTGCATACATGCTACACATACGTAGTATGTACATATTTCGGGGATGTACGTACGTACGTGCTATTTAATCTTTTCACTCAGAATGTCCTCTTTTGGCAAGGATCCGAATGGTTTAGTTTGTGGTTAGACACTAGTGGTGGTAATAGATTTAGTGTCATTTGTTCCAGCAAATCTTTTTCCAGCTCGCCATAATTACAATCTGTGCATGAATAAAATAAAATTGAAGGACATTATTACTAAAGAAGGATTCATTCAGCGGTACATGGCATTAGTCCAACTGGCCTCTTCCTTTGATGAAACGACACGGTATTTGGGAAATGTCCATCCATGTACATGGTCCAAGTACACCCGGTTGTAGTACCGCACACGGGAAAAAATAAATGATTTGCTTGCATTCTTTACTTGTCCTACATCACTTTCCACGACAGTTTTCTCAGTGATTACAAGTACTGCAGGATGGGAACCCGACGGGACATTTCGAAAGTAACGCTGAGAAATAGTGGTAACATTAAGCAACTTTTAAGGCACGCTATCCAAATCCCTCCAAGTAAACAGGGGATACGGATGACATGCTGTAAACGAAAAAAAAAACTTTATTTGTGTACAACCAGCAGTATCCGCAGCAGTGTGAGCAAGAAAAGCACATAGGGAAAACCTAACTACTGGATAAGAAACCTATGTATAGGAGACATATTATACTATACTTTCCTGGCCGTCAAAGATTACAGATATACGCCGCACCAACCGTAAAATAAATGTTAGTTCGTTTATGCTCGCTCAACGGAAAAATAAATATTTAGATGACAAATTGATCAATACTATAGGGACATTTTCTGGTGAAATTGGACTTGACATGACCAAAGCTTATTAAAATGCCAACCGTAACCAAAGAGCTAGCCATGGCTCGTAAAAAGGTAGCGTTTTTCAGCATTTCCTGTGTACGCTCCCTGTTTCTAAAATAAATATGTTCCAATTTATCATGTTTTTCGTTTATTACATGTTATACCCAGAAATTGGTTTCCGTTCAGAAGAGGCAAATTTTTGGAATGTCATTTTGAAAATGCTGTTTTGTTTTTTCGTTTTCCTACGATTTTCTTTCTTTCTACCTGATCCATTTCTAGATGACGATAACTATTGGTAGGAAAGTTTCAAGACTGGATCTGGTTTTGCAGTTTACAAAGTTGAACTGACAGTGTCTGCGCGTAATGAAGTATAAACAAGGAATGACTGGCAGGAAAAATGCACCGTTCCCAAGTTTGCCAGTTGCGCAGCAACTGTTTATCCTGTTAGTGTACGACTCAGCTCTCGATCAGAAAAAAACTACCGAGGCCGTTAAGTTGCACACTTGTCGCCGTTTGAAGGAAGGAAGTCCTAGGTTTGCAAGTACCAAAGTACGTATCCGGACTCTGTTGTGTGGAAGGGGCAGATGATCCGTTAGACTTCCGAAATCTGTTCAGTACAATTGTCAACACGGAAAAAAGCGTGGATATTGATGTGCAGAGTCACTCTAAGAGCTAGTAAATCCTAGTGACGACTTTATTTTTTATTGTGCGAACTAAATACTCCGTCAAACGTGAAACAAACTTGAGGAGAGAGAATAAACTTTCCAAATCGCTGTGGGATTCCATCCTCTCTTTTGTTTTCTCTATTGAATGGTTCAATAAACCAGTAAAAAAGCTTGATGATCTCTGACGGTATCAAACTTTACGACGATACACCAGCATCATAATACACCAAAGAGGAACAGGGAAGAACGTTGAGCAAAAAGTGCTCAATGAATTATATGGTTTATTTGCTGCATCACTGCACTGGTTAACTTAAGAATGTTTTCATCATATTTAGCTTTACTGTTAGTCGCAGCAACCCAAGCGGTGTCAGCAGCCAAAGCGACTGAGATCGTGTCGTGAGAGAGTAAATGGAGTAAATACATTTTGTATAAAACACGAAATACATTTTTGTATGAAAATTAGATTTTCTCTATGAAATTGGACTTCCCTTGTGGAAAGTTGCAAAAATAAGTGAGTTTGCTTTCCTTTTTTAGAGATAGAGAGAGAAAGACTATTGTAACTTGGTAAGATTTCAGGACCGATTGACGCTCCAAGTCTGTATTTATCTTTCTTTCATTTTCCGGTTGCATGATCCACGTTTACATGTTTAACTGACTACTAGTGTGAATACTAAAACAGTACAGCAGCGGCCAAACAGAGAAGAGAGGGTGTCGTATCATATCTAGTGATTTCAGTCAAGGCGCGACGTTCTGAATTAGAACACACAGAGGCGGGATTACAAAGGAACAATAACACAAACGGTTCATTGAATCTTGGACGCTTGTGGCTGACTACTAGACGAACAAGTTTGGATTTTCATTGAGAAAATGTAATTTATTTGATGGCTTTATTATTCAGCTTGACACTAGTAACGATACTTGGTTGCTAAAGTAATTGTTTAATTCCCAAAGTAAGTGTGATTGTGTGCATTGGATTATATTATTTTCTAGCTTCCCCGCGAAAGCGCCAACGACCTGCTTGACGACTCTCTGTTATTCAAGCTTCACTTCAAAAACGATTTTTAATAGAGTACACAAGATTCCGATTACACGCACGTCCCAGCATTGAAATCATCAAACTACTTGAACTACGCGTTGTCGTTTCAACTAACGACTAAATATAGAATAATCGTCGAACAAAATTCTTAACGCCACAGGATCTTACAATTTATCGTCAGTTTCAATACGCTATCGCTAAT
>JAHZNB010004907.1:0-30438 GCA_027744295.1 Callyntrura guangdongensis
TAAACGCAACCGTTTTCGTTTATCGTTTCGTTTAGTACTTTTAAACGAAAACGAATCACGTTTAGTAAACGTAAACGATAAACGGCAACCCTACATTTAAGTGACCTTGCACAACCTGATTCTTATTGGGGATCTTGTTGATTATCTGGATGCTAGCAATAGCTTTTTAACTGAAAATAATATCTGGTTTTTCTGCTACTTATTTTTGTACTCGGTCGGTAGCATATAGTCGTCCATTGTTTCGCAATTGGAAATTAAATGATTGCATAAGACAATGTTCTCCTTAGTTTACCCTTCTATATGTCATTTCACAATCTACAGGTACGAATAATGTAGTTACCTATATTAAAAGTTGTAAAATGAATTCTGGCTGAGCTTTGCTTGAGCAGACCCCTTACTCATTTGCATTTTGTCAAAAATTATTATTTTTTGTTTCATTTTTCTAATTCTGAAATGAAAATAACAACAACCACTTACAAATTCAACAGTTCATGAAAACTAAGATCAATGACCACTTTCAAAATCAAGAACAGAATTACGGCAGTATACATAAAACGTCACAAGCAATCAAACGACAAGCACAAGACGACTTACTTGTGACGTTTGTTTGTCTAAAGTATGCTTGCTGGTCGTTGCCATGTGAAAACTCCCCAGCAAATAGTATGTTTTGTCTATATCAACGAAAACGACTTGATAATAGTGTGCTACAGATATTTACTTTGCGTCCCTCAAAAACAACTGAGTAAAAGTACTCCAAATAGTTGACTAGTTGACATCACTGTCGACATGCACAAAGTGTGCAAACAACATAACAGCAGAAAATGTCATTAGGCAGCATGAAAATTGTGTGTAAGACACGGATGTATTTCAATCGTTAAAACTCCTTTTTTGGCCTTCAAAAATGATAAATATGTTTTTAATTATATTTCATACATTCGCATGCCTACCCGTAAAATTTCCGCTACTGTTGTGTTCGGTCTGTCTTACACGAAACACGTGAAATATAAAAGGGGATTAAACGTTCAAGGCATGTACAATATCTGACACAAGCATCTGTCTCACTGTTAATATTAAAAACACAGTTTCGTAAATATTTTAAGTTACCATGGATTTGAAAATAACATGCTTTGTAGTTAAAAATGCAATGTAAACGTTACATTTTACGCATATAAAAACGTTGTTGTTAGCAGCTCGGGCGTTTTATATTTTGAACAAACTTACAATTAGCAAGAACATAACTTTAAAGGATAACTTTTTTCTTGATTAACCATTCTTTAACTACAGTACNCAATTAGCAAGAACATAACTTTAAAGGATAACTTTTTTCTTGATTAACCATTCTTTAACTACAGTACCTATACCCACATACGTCTGTAAAATCTTTGTCGTATTGAGAAATAGTAAAATTTTCTTGTATTTGACAAAACACCGACATAAGTACTACCTATGAATGCGCCATATAGAATGTGTGGTTTGATATTAAGCTACGAAAAGATTCGTCAGAAAGCACAGAACCACAGTCAGTCTTTGTGACATTGCTTGGCATGCTTACTTATCGTAGCTTTTTAAACACAAAATTGTCACACCATTATCCGTGACTGCATGACAGCACAACTTTCACTACTTTTCACATTTCGTTTGTCACCTTACTGTCGATGAATATAATCAACAACATGAAAATGACATGTTTATAGTGTGCAATAAAACATGTGCGGCATATTGCCTGTCATTATTAAGTTTTATCACGTCTATTGCCTGGTTTCACCTTTCTCCTGTAACAAGAAATATCGATGTATTGATGTTTATTACACCATAAAAGTCAATTTGGTTGCCAAATTTTGGCATGATCTCTAACTCTATAGAACTACGCCTTTAAGAAGCTATTTCGAGAGGCTTTGCGATACTGCCAAGGATGTAAGAATAATTAGCCCTAGATTCAATGCCAGTTAATAAAGTGGGAAAAATGGAAGCGTAAACAAAAGAGCTCGGTCAATAATACTAGCATTTTTATGACTGAGGTGACCACAAAACAGCTCATCATCGCAGCATACATACATGCACACCATATGGATGCTCCTATCCTTTGCAAACATTAATAATGACACTGATAATATTAATGACATGAGTCATAAATCATCTGATGGTTAGAGATAAAGCAAGGCCGGTATTCTCGTATGTGGCATAACGTTGACATTGCTTTCATTTTCATAGTGCGACATCATTATCTCCGTCATAATCGCCTCATTTTATCGGTCCTTCTTAGAAATTACGTTGTTCCGTTCATTTGCGAGACTTTTGTCTATTCAATCTCGAATGATGAGGGATATACGAAGGAGCGTAGGTGTTTATTTTGAGAAATGGGTTTATACATTGTGCGCCATGTTTGTTGTAACGTAGGGTAAGACGTGCCTTGTACTGTAACACGCACTTGTTACGCCTTTGTTGATGAAGTATGATCTATTATTTTCATCTCACGTCGTTCTCTATTCCACACAGGACCACCTCCTTTTCCCTGTAAAGAACTCATAGACTCCTCCAGTTGAACAGACCCTACAAAGCGATAACACCACAAGCAAAGTTCTACTTGCTTTCATAGTTTGGGTGGAGTGCGTGTATGTAACAAATAAAAGATGTATTGTGATTTTACGACTTCTCTTTTTAACTTTCTCTTGATTTCACTGTTGCTCTGGAATGAAATCGGAGGAGATGAGATGGTGCGGAAGAAGAAACATAAACGGTTTCTTCGTATATGATAAAAATAAATAAGAACAAAAAGTGAACACACAAATAAGCAAAATTGTATTTCCTACACGGCACTGTAGGAACTCACACAGCCACAGAAATTGCTCTGTAAACGCCTTACGTAGAACTAACGGTTAACTGTGTTTCTGTGTCAGAAGCTTTTCCTGCCTAGATCTACGTCGGCCGATACATACGTAATTTACAATAGCACAAAACTAGTAACATGGAAACGGCTGGTTTGTATTTTATCATTGCCACAGTTGCTGATTCATCGTTGGAGAGCGCTACAAAAAGGACATGACTGACGGAGTGAAAGTGACGAAGAGAAATATAAATTATGGAGCGTTCCATGTACAGAGGTGTTGCTACACTTGACATGTTTCTTTCATTCAGTCATTTTATCAACATCAACAAGAAGAAAATGTGGCATGTATGGCACAATGTTGCACGGTTAGAGAAAGAATTGAACACTGATATTCCATTTATTATTTTCTTCTTTCCTCATACCTGTTTTGATACGTCATGAACGTCAATAAGGACAGCTTCAGTTGATCTATCTGTCAAAAGTTGGAAATACGTTTGCAATTCAATGTACTTCCTCGAAACAACTTATCCCTCCCGCGTACAAACATAAGTTGTGTGTTGACAATTCCATTAGTTTCATTTGACTGCTTTACTTTTATATCACACTCCTACAAGAAAGGATTAAGTCGTGGTTTAAACTCTCAAAGGGAAATTCAAATAGGTCGCATAAATAAAACTTAAAAAAAACACAACAACGCAAAGAGAAGAAACGACTGTGCGACAAAGACACAAAAACTCCAGTTTTCTTTTTGTTTTCGAAACAACTCCGTCGAAATCTATTACGGAAGCAAGAGTAGGATATAGTGTTAGCGCCAGTGGTGCTAAGCCTCTGTGCTATACTACAGATTCAGAGTACCCTTCTCTGAAGAACCCTTCAAACTTAACATCTAAGGAACAAAAAAATAAATCTCATAAATAGAGCTCTACCGTTTGTCTTCACCACTTTGGTATAAAGTAGTTTCTTCAAATTGAGTTTCGTACAGAGCACATTTTATTCGTATTGAAAGGCCGTCAGTCCCTCGATCTCTCTTTCAGGCAGACCTAGGCAATTTTCAGTGGTGGTGTGCCCCCTCCCCAAGTTTCCGATCTACAGTGACCAACGGCTGTATTGCATTGTTTTCATGAATTGTCTCATGAAAATAGTCTGGCGCTGAATAGAAAAAAGGTTTCTTGAGAAATCTCTTTCACTCTTTTATACTTATAATCACCATGCGTACACAATCTGGTGTGTGTTTGATATTTTATTGCCGTTTGTCTTTGTACATTACTGATGGCATTTCCTCCATATACACAGACATTTTTATATTCATCCGCTGCCTATCCCATTTATTGTCAAAGTTAAGCAAGTGTTCCCTTCCTTTGTCCCTTTTCATCCCACTCCCTTGTTAGTCGCACTTTTTTTACTTTCATCCTTGGAGAATTGCGATGGTGGTAGTTGGAGAATTTTAGCCTGTGAAAATCGATATATACATACTTTAAGAAAGGAAAAAAGGTCTCATTGAAGACATACACTGCTAGATTTTTCTTATATGTCACAACCGCATTGAAATCATAAATACAAGGTATAGAAAATAGAAAGACTGATATAGAATGTCGGGTTGTGGTGTAGTGCATACCATATTTATTTAAGTTTTATGCTGTGTGTCTGCATTAAGAATGAAAGCAGTTTCCTTTCTCCGATTCTCTTTACTTCTCCTTATGCTGTATCTCTACCGCCTATTGTGTACCAGCAAATAGCAAAAGTTACACAAGTAAAAATATGTGTGAAGTTTCTCTCTCTCTCTCTATGAACAATACACTTTTGTGCCCAGTGTGGCGTGCATGCGATGATGTTATTATTATTATTGTCGTGTTGTTGTAACCACGACAAAGACATAATAATATATAAATAATACATGCATGTATGTATATAGTTATGTGATCTAAGAAGAAACAAGTGTATCATCTTCTTGTTTCTTCATTTTGGCATATTATTATCTCTTCATTGAAGAATATTACTTTTCTCACTGCCGTTTCTCTGACTGTTCTGTCAAACACGCTGTGTTTGTATAGTTTTGAAACGAGTAAGGGGTTAAGTTTCCTTCCTTTGTGTTGTTCTATTATTTGCGTAGGTATGTGGGAACTAATGTGGAGTGCTCAGTTATAGATTCACCCACAGAAAAGAAAGCTGTGGTGTTAGTTGTTGTACAAGCACATTAAGCAGAATATAGTGCTTTCTCTTTTGTACACAATCCCTCAACAGTAGTTTCCCTACGTAGATATCACTCCTCACGTTAAGTGATGGCGGCATGACGTCCAAGAGAGAAAGGGGAAGTGTGAGGAAAAAGATCGAGAGAAAAACGCCAAACAACGATTTCCTCTGCTTTTCCCTTCTTTTGCTTCTTTTGTGTATCCTTTTTTGTACAATACCATCATCATCCCTTTTCTTTCTCATTTTCTCTGTGCAAACAAGAGCACGCATTGTCTGGAGAGTGGGATATACAAACGTATTGGTGGTGGTAGTTGAGTTGTATGTAGTACTGTTGCTACATTTTTCCGCAGAAGTGAGTGAACCAAAAGAGAACAAGTCGAAAAACAACTAACAAAAACCACAAAAGTGTACCCACTGAGGTTCCCCCATGCTACGATGTGAATAACACTAGTTCCCAGGGAAAAAGTTTTTGCGCCACTCCACCCTCCCCTCTCATTCTTGTACCGAAACTTGAACCAAATGACTGTATCCCTTGTTCTGTAAATAGGTAGTTGAGGATGTGAACTTTTGGTTACTTAAATGCATCCATGGATACAATATAATGTGCATGGACACACATCATTAAATAAATAGGGAAGAAAGAGTCCAAATATCTACACACGTCTTAATGTGCACCAATGCCTTGTTGTTTTCTGAAACTTATACTTTCTCTAAAACAGACAAGATGCTTCCGAAATGACTTACTATATCGTATTATCACACATAAACGTATATGGGTACATCTATATATACACATAATATGCCTTTACATAATAAGGGCCCATATGTACCTAGCTACCTATACTTAAGTATCAACCAAGTGATTACTTGGTAAACAAAATGAGAATGCATTCTTACACAGCTTTGCTACATTTTCTCACCCTTTGGTTTGGGATGCCCGTTCTTTTCATATGTGTGAACCTTCCAAGTTTACTTGCCCTTTTATCCCGACGTGAGGTCTATTTGTTAGAAAGCTACATTTTGGCAGTTTTCATCAACTTGATGTATCTTATCTAATTGATGTCATGGTCAGCTCGTAGTGCTGCTGAGGGCAACTGATGACAGCCATAAAAAGACAGAAACAGTGCTAGCCGTTGACTTCAAAGTGTGACTCTGATGCCAACTTGGCCGTCGCCTCTGCAATTGCAACAAAGAAGTATTTTCGTATCACTCGAATTGTAAAGTACATTTTCTTCCATTACATTTTCCTCGCGAATTTATAAAGTACACGCAGAGTTGAAGATTCAGGCACATGCCTAGTATGATCTTGATCTAAGTAAAAGCTAAAAAAAACCTTCTGGTAATGCAAATGTATACACACTTCTGTTACTCGGGCAATCACTAGATCTTGCTACGACTAAACTGAAACTAGCATCCGAGAGAAGATGTCCCTTTCCATTTTCACCAATTACTTAAGCTGCGAAGAAAATATGTCACACGAGAATAATGGGAAATTATTGGGTAAAACACTGCTCATGAGTCACTATCACAGCAGCAGGAGAACCGTGTAAACTACACTAATGAATAATTGCTTTCCCGTCTCCCAACTTCTCACATCCGGAGACATTTTCCATTAAAATTGTTCCGTATGAATGAACACTGGATACAGTTACATCCTTGCATTTTTCGTCGGTTACATCCTTATAATCTTCATTTACATCCTGATTACCATATTTATTGTGATTGTAATCACTTGCAATTAGGTAAAAGTGAAAGGTTGCAGTAGCCTAATCAATGATCCAAGAAATATCAAAAATACAAAGGGAAAGTCGTCATTTACTTCTTTTTTTATCTCCGAACCCGAACATTACTACATAATGGCTTAGCTACAACGGAGACACTCTCCAAGTTGGGTAATTTGTAAGATTGCTTAGAATTTTTTTTAAGCACGATCTAAACAGTTCAACAGGATTCAAGGATCCTTTTTGTTCTGAAACGGATACAAGTGTACTGATAATGCCATTCTACGAAGAAACTCAAAGTAGCACAGTATCTATGCCTTATTTCTTCCATTGACCATTGTATTGGTTCAGCAAATTGGTTGTCATCTCCAACCTTTTATACAAGTAAAATATGAGATAACATCAAAATGGTGTTATGCTTGGTATTGTCTGATTGTCTGAGTTTATCCTCCATACATACTTTCAACTTCCAGGATACACCAAATTAGTACACTGTCGAAATTTCAATTCTCTCGAAATTGAATTATACACACCAAAATTCAGTCTGAAAAACTGAGCCCACCTTAAGAAAACTACGATAGCCAATTTTGCGTCAATATGAGATGAATATGGAATTCTCACTTCTAATCAAGTACGTCACATACTTTTATCCCCATCAACATAAATTCGAGACATCATGTTTATATTAGGAAAATAGATTTAATTCAATGGTTCCCTGGTAGTCGCCCGTCGCATGTATTGATTTGATATGACGGTTTATTTTTGTCACTTGTGAATTCATATGTACATAAAATTGAAAGACGACGATGCAACATTTGATAAAATTACACACCAATGATAACATCGTGCGTTCCAATGTATTCTTGAATTGACAGCATATGTTGTGAAACTTGTAAAGAGCTACGTCGAAGTGTACAATTTGTGTTGACTGGAAAGCATTCGATGCTTTACCGGTGGTAACATGTTTATTGTGACGACAATGGTGGGTGACGGTACGTTGATGGAATAGATGCATGAAAGTAGCATTTTACTTGTATAAAATAAAATTTAACGATATTACTTCATTACAGTGAAAGTGTATAGCAATGTTAGGGCGAAGATATGCTATGTGTATATTATGTATGTATCTACTAGTGACGGCAGAAAACTTTCCCTTCGTATTGGTATGGAAGGTGCTCTTACACGTAAGTATTCATATATGAATGAAGTTAGTCTAGTAGAGTTTCGTTGTACTTGTATATTTTCGTTTTCGTTCAAGGGTGACTGATAAAACACAAAGTGGCCTTAAAATTTATGTTACACACAGGGTAAGCTTGTTTTTACGGTTGACAAAGGTTGACGTTTCAAGTACTACATCACTAATAAAGAAGCTTAATCGCTGTATAGAGACGCCGATGAAAGTTTTGTATTGATACATGCTGATTGAGGTGATAAGGAATTGATAGTTTGGCTTGTCAGTTGACCTGGTATCGCCATATAAAATTTGAACTAATTTGGATAAAGTTTAAATTTTGACCCCCCGAATGACCCCCGGGGGTTAACCAAACTTGCTGAAATTATATCGCAGAGATGCCACTACCCTAAGGTAGCTATGTGCCAAATTTGAGCCAAATCGACTAAAACGTCTGGCCTGTAGAGTGATGACGGACAGACGGACGGACAAACACGCTAATCTCAATACTCCAATGAAATAGATTTCATTGGCGTAATAATGATGATAGCAAGGTCTGTAAAAGCAGCAGCAGTTCTTGTCGCTGTCACCGTAACGGTACACAATCAGAATTATACCACGACATTTTTTTAAACTAAAGGCGAGGCAAAGTAAGCGACAAATTGTATACGCGCTCCTCAATACATATTTTTTTTAAATCCGAGAACGAACAAATTATGACGCTGAACTAACAAAAACCCACAGATTTTTTTTAAACGGCAGCTTCTACTTTGCAGGCTTAAAATGGCATGTTTTGATCTTGCATAATCGTTAGACTTGTTATTTGCATTTGCAAAGTGTTATTTGTTCAGAATTACAGTTACAATAACTTTATATTCAAACAATTTACATATTTTTTCAAGGCAATTATCTATAACAATTCAGCAACGTTTGATTTTTAAATAGATGCTGCTTTCGTGTAAATTGTCACTTTACTCTACAACTTGTCTTTAAAATGGATGTACACTGGAGCCTTGTGTAGTCCTCTTTAATCATTTCATCAAGTCTATTATTTTTGTTATCCTTCTGGTGCAGCACCAGGCCAACCTTACCATTTAAAATGAACACAAATGCTTTCATGTTATTTGCTCATCTGCTTCTAATGGGTCTAAATGAGGATACAAATGAAACATCAATGTACACTCTTAAAATGTCTTGCGTGCTCTTACTATAACAAATAGCAACTATCCAACAGTATGTGTTTCCGTCAGATAATCGCATTCTTCTACTTTTACGTCGTGTCAATGATGATCATATACATTAGCTGCTGATGATTCGGGAAACTTGAAATGGCGTGCTGAGGGAGTTCGCTTTTCGTAAGGTTGTTTTAAAAAGGCTGTTGGCTTAAGTAGGCTCAGTTCAACTCATAGTCAAATACTACTGAAAAGCCACACAACTATCTGAGCATCTGCTCTTCCATTTATTGTCGTGTCGACCGTTGTTTATAATACCTACATGTATTGTCTCGTTTGAGAATAGAAAAAACCTCTTCGAGATTGAGATTGAAAGGTTACAGTTCTGTTCATGTAAAATATTAAATCGCAAGCACGTTTTCGGTTTATTAACGACAACTCTCAGTACGTATGATCGTCGAGACGCACGAATTCAGGATTCCAATCCAATGTGCAATAACTTGGTTGTCCTGAAAAGTATAACACCATCATAATGACGGCAAAGTAACTGGATTTACAACGGAAAGTGAAGGAAACGGAAAGCACCACAGCGCCAGTGTTGAAAGAGTGGATTACCAAAATTGCCATTTAGTCTTTATGATTTGCTTTAATGTCGTTTCTTGGTTTCATCGCAGAAATGGAAGCAGTGCTAACGGGAATGATAAACTGGAAATGATCTCACCTCAAATTGTACACCATTCGGCACCTTAGTAATTACGGGTTTCATATATGACAACACGATTGTCAAAATTTATACGAGTAAATGCATACGCGCGAGTTCGAATGTACAAATGTCATTAAACTGGATACGCACACACCACTGATAAATGAACACTCATCAGTAGGATAAAGTATAGTGATTTCTCCGTACACGTCCAAACCTGAAATAGGAATCCGAATCATGTATAGGTATTAAGGTAATGGATACTTGATTACGGTCGAAGTTATAATGATTAGATAAGTGTAGTAATATAGAATGGTATTAGCAGAGCGGAGGAAAGTAGATTGCTCTGCTACTTTCCTTTGCTCGTTTTTAGTGTTGTTTTAAGTGCGTACACGTACACACATGTGTACGTGTGTGTATGTGTATGCAATTAGCTTGGCATTGTTTGTTGATGTTGTGGTGGAGGTGGAGGTGGAACCATTGTACAATTGATGTAAAGTGACGTTGATGTTGATGACATAATGTGATGATGGTGATTATGCACAGGACCGGGTATTGCGGCAATTCTACGAGGATGTGGCTGACAAAAGTAACCTGCCAATAATAGTGTACTCGGTACCAGCCAACACTAATTTGGATCTAAGCACTGGCTTGGTCACAGCCCTTGCAGATCATCCCAACATTATTGGATTAAAAGACAGTGGTGGCGACGTAAGTACTTTTATTGATTTGCAATGCACCGTTATTATTATTATCATCAGTATTATTTTATTAGCATGACTTTGTAACCATTGGTAGATGTTTTTAGGATTTAGACTTATACAAGTTGCCATTAGAGAGCTTGGTAGAAATATTTTGAATGACGACAAATACATACACATACATCTGTGGATATGATTATCACAGTCATACTCTGGACTAGTTAAATATGAACAATATCCGGTTTCATATATTTACATCTGGTTGCAACGATAAAAAGTAACTTACATTAATGTTTTAATAGTGCATGCTGTAAAACGAGGAATCGTAATAATGATAAACAAACTTAAACATAGTGTTAATTTCTGCTTTGTTGCAAGATAATCATTGCTCTCTTGCTGTGAGATTGTTATATTATAATTTTTATCGTGTTATCTTTTAATTGAAATAGTAGGGTACGAGTTATTAGGTTACATTATGTATGAAGGCCAAACAGCCACATTATTAGCATGCGATTTATCGTAATCTCTCTCGGACGGTGTCCGATTGAAGCATGCATTTAAAGGCAAGCATGTAAAGACATATTTATAACGTGCGGGTCAGGAAATGTGTTCAGACATTACCTAGATTGTATGCATTGTTCATGTTAAATACAACTTTAACAGGGGAAATTACCAGTAGAATATATAGTTACGAAACATTTTGAAAGGTTTAGTGTTATCATCGCACGTTTGGTTACAAGGTTACCGTGCAATGAGTCATCCCTAGACTTCAGTGCTGCTTCACTGGTTGTCACGTTTAAAATATGCGTAAAATATTATATTGATGTTAAGTTAAATCATTTTGTAAATATAAACAGATAAACCGTCACGTTTGACTTTCGACGCAATAATTTTTCAATGCCATACCCTCGTCTTTTGCCAGAGAATAGCATTTCATCATTAAATAAATCATTGTGAAAGAAGTTACTGTTAAACTATCGTTTCACCATAAACCAGACTCTTACATGATCGATACCGTTAATACTAGAATTGTCTTGAAATATCAGAGTACACCATGTCATTATAATGTTAACAAGACCGACTTACTCATTCCATTGCAATTTGCAACTTATCGAACACTATTGGACTTACCTGTATTATGAATGTTTTTTTTAAAAAGCCCCTTCCCGAACATTAGCTTACTTCGAACTTTAGTTAATGCTTTGTAGATTCCATGTTTTTGGCGGGATAAATGTTGGTATCAAACATATTGCTTTGTAATATTGGCAATTCTCTAGTCACGCTTTATGATTTGTATAATCGTTTATTGATGGAAAACTAAAAGTGTTTAATACAAAAAAAGATTTTTCTTTGTGGAGTGCTCAATAACCATCTATCCATCCCTTACCATCCATCCACTAGCAGACCATGCGTTGTAAACTACTGTAGAAGTAAATTTTCAAACTGACTTGTGATATGAGTATATTTTCCGTAAATCTAACTTTTTTGATTGCACCGTAAGTAAATTTTGAATTTTACCAATACATACACTTAGGCACATATCACGGACACGGATAATCTTCCGTATGTGGGAAGACTACAGAATCAATAAGTAAAACTACATAATGTCGGGAGTTTGGAGGTACGGTTTGTTTTGTAGAAAACTTACCTACTTTTCTTTAGTTCAACAACCAGCAGAAAAACTTCGACGTGATAAACCAACTTGTAACTTTTTAGCATTATTTTAATAAAGACTTGCTTCCACGTTCTACTTAGTTCGTGAACTTGGTAGGATTAATTATAGCATTTTTTAAATTTGGAACGTCCCTACCAAGCACGCTTTGGGGGAAACAAAAGTCAGAACAAGCAACTTCAGCTTTTTTACAGCGATTACTGTTTACTGTATAATGTGGTCGTGTGTTTGTGAAATCAAAAGTTTTGAAGTTTTCTGGTTTGTGACAACTAACACGTAAGTAAAACAACATCCCCAATTCCCCAACAGCTGAACGTATAGTGGAAGTAAAATGTGTAGAGTGTGTATTTAATTCTGTGAATAGTTTTTTTTGCAAACCATAAAGGGGCAGTATATACGGATAACAGTTTTTTTCTTTCCACAAGTACGGACACACAAGATTCAAGGTTCAATTTATTACGTAGTTGAATAGCTTCAGCTAATATTGGATTTGGTTGGTTTGTCCGTCTGTCCGCGCCCGCTCTCCTCTGTCCACAGCCTTTGACCAATTTGGACTAAACCTGGGACAAAGGTTCCTTATATGGTCCATAGTTGTGCAAGTTAAAGTTTATAACCAATCGGTCATACCCCCTTGTGAGGCAGTGGGGGTCATAATTTTTTCAAATGGCAACCATAGCTGAAAGTTAGTGTGCAGATAGCTGATGGATAGTTATGACGTTTTGCAAAGTTTGGTCCAGTTTGAATTAATCGGTTAAATAGTAATGCCTTATCACAACTTCGTGTGCGTGACCCAAACTTGAAACGGTGTAGCTCCCTTGAGAATAAGATTGTTTCCCGCAGCCGGTGCAACTTTTAGCTTTGTTCAAATCTCAAATGATCACCTGGCCAATAAATTTACACGAATTACTGGGAGAATTTACTCAAGAAGCGGTAAATACGTTAAATGAAAACGACAAAATTAAAAAAGAAACAGATCACCATAACATTTATTTTTACTATGTGTTACATTTACTTGCAGTAGTCAAAACTTGGTGAAATATGATGTTAGTAATGAACACGATCCCAATTTGGGAAGAATTACTATTCAAAGAATGTATCAATGACGTAACCATTGCAGAGTAAGACAAAGATAAGTATAAAGATAAAGTCCTGTTGCTAATGCAATCTAGTGAATACTGACAGATTAAGGCTGCCGTCCAACCCACCCTCATCATAATCGCCTTATAAATATGTAGTACAAGTAGGGGCCAGAGTATTAAATTGGATTATCCACATACCAAATGCATTTATGTAACGGTTTGGGACAGTTGATCAAAAGAAAAAGTAAACTTCTGCTGGTGGATTCGTTGTTAAACAAGGCGAAGCTAATATGGGTGTCCCTTTCCTCTGCTGAGTTTGATTTTAATCCGATTGGCCATCAGAATACCGACTTCATCCACGGTTAACAATGGTGTGCCGTGCTATGATGAATTGTAAACATTTGCTGGTATGGCAGGCAGCCATGGCAGTTGGAACCGGGGGGGAAGAGGGGGACAAATCCCCCAAGAATTCAAAGATTTAACATTACGTATATTACAGTCCCAAAAATGACTTAACATTACAGGATAGGCCTATCCCCCCCTTGTCCCCCCTGTTCCTACAGCCCTGCAGGCAGCCGATGAAATGAATTTTCCACGCAATATAAAACCAACTTGATTTACCTCAAACCTTCCAGCCAAAGTCGCCGAAAGTTTGCGTGTAAGAAAGTGTAGTCGTTATTGAGTAAAGATTTCATAAAAACATTTAAAAAAGAGGCAAGATGTTTTTTCCAGATGGTGCAGTACAACATACAAATCATTTTTTGTTTACAAGTGCGTTCGTGAGTATACAAACACAATGCTTCCGGTGTGTATTATTTACACATTTTTGCTACAGTGTTAGTACTGTGCGTAAATTTCATAAGCAACAAGGAAAGGAAAACCACACATTTACTTTATAATTCACCTACCTAGCATCATTGAAAAATACCAAAATGGCACATAGATTACAATCACGCGTTTATTAATGGCCACTTTATCATCAGGATCGATCTCGTCAGCAATATGAACGATGATTAATGATTCCAGGATTTCACGTAAGTAGTTCATCTGACCCAGTTTCGTTAGCAGTAGGTCAAGTTGCAGAATTTTGCTGAGTGAAAGTAAGGTGGTATTTATGTCATAGTATACTGACACTTTCAGTTGATTGCCAGGTTGATACAAAATACAAACTGATATCATTCATGTTCATATACAGGGATAACACTGTACGGCTTTTAACACTATGATTTCTGGAATATTGAAATCCCGAAATCCGAGTCTTAAAAATTCTATGAGACATTTCCAGCAGGCAGCATGTTTTCTCATATAAATGACAAATGAATTAAGTCGACGAGTACATAGCTCGATCAATTTTTTGTCAGGTTGACAGTGTACATCATTGTTCACTTTCTAAAATGCTTAAAATGCTCCATTGATAAAGTATCATCATAACGTATAAAACCATATGTCAATCTTCGCTTTACAAAATTTTTGGGCCTTTAAAAATAGTTTGCTGTAACCCCGAGTTTCAGCTTAATATTATCTGAGATAAATTCTTACTTTATGCCTGATATACTTTATCCGCTAAAATCAAAAACAACTTTGGTAAGCAACAATTATCGAGAAGTTATCAATTCCGTGCGAAAGCAGAATAAGTATTAAAAGTACAAATCGCTTTTCCAAAGTTTATATTTCTATTTGAAGTAGTAATTTCTTTAGGAGTATTGCTTTTTCACAACGACGTGGTCTGCTGCATGTTAACAAGATAACTCTGAAACGCTGTCAAGTCGAATGCATTTAAATTATTTAAAAACATAACAGGTCCATTTTGAACTTGAAGACGAGTGAAATCCAATCACCGTAAACAGGATAACTTATACTTTATGATTAGTTGTGCCTTTGCCACATGACCACGTTCATGATAGTCAAACTTACTGTGATTTTGAATGCATTTACTTACAAAGGTAATATATTTTGCTGAATCGCCTATATGCTAACAGGATCTGAGTATGATGAAACGCACTTGTTGGAAAAGTCAAGTCATTCTGATTAAGAATTCCAAGTTCGGGCCCGGCGTTGCTGACGAAAACAAGTACACTCTAAAAAATTTAGCCGTTATTTCAAATTTCGTCAAGCCAATGTTTACTCCGAACTTTGAATCTTCTTATATGTGTATGGGATTGTACATAGTCTGACCAAACTGGGAAAGAAAATCCTTTTAAATTAGCTCTTACTTTAGTTAGTGAAACAGCTAAGCTCGCTGACTATTTGGCCACACAAAGTATTACATTGTCGACAAAAGTTTGCGTAATGTTTTAACAAACGACCTTATATAGTGATAAAACTTTGGTTGGGTTTAAAATTATGTGTATATAATCTCCATCACAAACTGTTAGCAATATTTCGTCTCACTTAAAACACTTTTTCACTCTTTTATTTTCTCTAGATCACTAAAATTTCCGAAATCGTGCACAGCTCACCTAAAGACTTCCAAGTTCTGGCTGGATCCGCTGGTTTTATGCTGCCAGCACTCCTAATGGGTAAGTTATTACGTCGTTAAATTAATTTATTTACTACACTGCTAACCAGTCGTCGTAGGAAGTAGGAAGGCGATAGATAAACAAGTCATAAAATCTCCTCTAGGCAGGTGTCTCTCCTCAACGAAACCCCCGAGGTACTTTTTTGTTGTTTCTTGGTCTTGCTTTTATTACAATAAGTTTCACGGTATTTTTCCAAACTACCTATAACTCTTTTTAAAACAAGCCTGGATTCTATAGTCACCACGACTCCCAAATATTTACAATAAAAGTGTGTGCGAATGTTTTCTTACAACAAAGTATTTAGCAAGTACAAGGTATACATTATTTGGTTAGATTGGATTGAGCATTAACAGACGCGAAGTCAAAATTACTTTGTTAGTATAGACCTGTAATTTAGTACGTTAAGAATTACACTTGGCGCTAAAACATATAGGCAGGCACTTTCGGTTTGTCGAACAAAGTAAATACTAACTGTGTGCGTATTGCGTGTGCATCTTTTAGGTTGCGTTGGGGGAATATGTGCCCTTGCAAATGTTTTGGGTGAGCAAGTTTGCCACTTGTACAAACTTTTCCAAATGAACGACATAAACAAAGCGGTATCTTTACAACAGTCGTTAATCTCGCCGAATTACCTGGTAAGTTGTAAAACACTCTTCCTTCAATAAATCTCTAGATAAATATTCTGCCAGTGCTATTCTCACTCAGTGAGAAGAGAAACACAATTCTGATTAACTGCTCGAAACAACAAGTTGTAATATTATGCATACATATATTGCCCAAGTTTGAGTAGCATTTGTTACTGTATTCTCGTTTACGTTATTAAGTTTTACCAGCACTGATAAACTTATCCTTGTATATATCTCTGGTTGATAAAAAAAATAGGTCACCAGGAAATTGGGAGTAGCGGGATTAAAAGCTGCAATGGACGCCAACGGTATTTACGGAGGACCCTGTCGAGGTCCATTACTACCACTAGCTAACAACGAGAAGGAAGAACTTTTTCGAGTCTTTGCCAAAAACGGATATCCCTTGAACAAGAGCAAGTCGTAGGAATAAGAACACACATGTTTTGGACACAATGCTAAAGCATATTTGGGAAAAACTTATTTACTCTATTTTATCGAGTACGAAATTTAAACTTTTTTGTCTTACAATAAATTATAATCGGACCAATATACCTACATGGACGATCTGCAAAAAACAAACCTGAAAACATGTCAACATCATAAACCCGATGCCACTTTTGTGTTTGATTTCTGGATAACTTGCATTTTCCTATCTCTTTCCTTTCTCTCACCATGAATAAGATTGTCGGCCTTTTGCTTTCTCGGTAAAACCATTCTACTAGTTTGCATATTCTTCATTGATTAAAGTTGTTTCAGACTGCAACAAAAGTCCATTGTTTCTTGTTTCCACAAATAGATTCGTTTCTCTTCACATGTAATGGCGTCTTTGCTATACGGATTGTAACGACAACTATTAATGACATAAGATTAAAAGTTATACCTATATCTTTATATATGCTACTACGCTGTGTCGATGAGTGTGTAGGCTTTAGTGAGAGATAACTATTTTATGCTGAAATCCACAAACCCTCTTTGAGTACGCGTTTCCTTTGACTAAAGAGAAAATATGGTGGTTTTTGACAATATGACATTGTGATATGTCAATACTAATGTGTCTTTCACGCTTGTTTTCACGCCTATCTACTTACATAACTTATAGAGATTATACGCATAACTTGATTTAGTGTTTTGTAGCATATATGAATGGGTTATGGAATCAGAATAAAGAGTATGTACCTGGATATTTTCCGTCAGTGCACTGACAAAAGGCATCATACGTTATTGCACACAAAACTCATCAAGTCTTCAGACTCAACGTCATTCTATATATAGGTTAGAACAGAAATGAACATCTACCGGAAAATAGGTATCGATATTATTCATCGTGGAAACTACAAAACAATAGGCATCTGGTGAGTAGACAAAAAATGGAGGTCTTGTGATCGAAAGTGTTAATTTACTTGTCTTACGTATATAACCACGTATGTACTACATACATAATTATGTCATCATTAGTATCCAACTTTTATGCAATGGCATATTTCATATAGTTTTTCTGATCACTGAGTTATAAATGCATATTTTTATAGTAGAAACAGTTTTATTGGGGACAAAAATCTTAACTTAAACAGAGCTGCGACAAAAGTTTTCACGATAAAACTGTTATTTTAAAGTATAGTGCTGACCGACGGTTACTAGTGTATTCAAAGCGATTCCGGTAAAAGGAGCTTAAGAAGAACAAGCGCGCGAAGTTTTCTTGCGTCAAGACTCCGTGGTATAATTTGGACGTTACATTTCAGTCGTTTATGAAGATATACACCAAACGGGTTATTAGAACGGAGAAAACACTGCGAACTATTAACCTACAACGTGTATATAAAAAGTAAATTGAAATAAATTCGCTATTTTTATTAATGCAGAGATAGAATCAAATTGTTATAAAAACTAGTAGTGAAAATGACTCAAGGTAATTATAAAGCCGTTGATTGGTTTGGTCAAATTAGGGTGTATAAACAGACTCTTCAAGATCTTCAAGATCTCTCTTTACCACTAGAACCTGTGATAGTCGCGCTAACTTGCTTGCTAAAAACTACTCGGCCGTTAAACAAGTTTTAATAGGATTCGATCCTAATGGTGCAATTTGTGTTGGTTCAAAAATACGAGTGTTAAGATTAATCTTAAGATATTTTGATAAGATAATTTTAAGATAATCTTAAAATTTTCGTGTTTTTGGAGAGAAAAATTCTCGCTAAATTGGAGACAGTGCTTGGAATCATTAATTTTCTCCTATATGGTAATATCAAAGATACTGATTGACAATTTATCTGGCACTATTGTAAAAATAAAATACTGCCCAACTACTGTCGAGGTATGAAAAAATTTGGGAATGAACATTGTTACATGATGGGATGACCTCGATTTTCTAGCAAATGCCTAATAAATTGTAGACTAACAGTTGCCATAAAAGTGTAAAAGTTAATTGCATATTTTACTGTATATAGCGACGATTTTTGTTGCATTATTGCAACTAAATTCGTGATTCTAAATTAAAAACGTGAAGTTTTAGTTGCACGAAAAGTCTACTAGTAATCATCATTAATCCACTTACAATATTTGTCGCCATCGGAAACCGAGATCCTCATGTAACCTCGTCAGAAGGGAGCTTCATTGCATGAGTGTAAGTAATCTACTCCTAAATATTCCACAATCGACATTTGTAAGTTCAAGCATAATTTTAGCCCCTAAGCTTGGTGAATGAATTCAGTTGCTTATGCACTCTATTTTATTGACTTTTGGAGTACAATCGCAGTGCTAACGTTTTTTTAAATTTTGGTTTCTAGTGAAATGGTAACCTTAATTTTATAGTATATATATATGGCATATTTAGTCCGTTACCCCTTTTACAGCTTTTGCTAATTGCATGTGATAATTTACATACACGGGGTGTAACGACCTAGTATAGTGAAGGGACGTTTAAAGGACAAAGGATTACGACTTCTTTTAAAGGATAACACAGAAATCCTTGAATTGATGCAAGATTTCACAGCAGCTGTGAATTATTTGTTTGCTCGCAAAAAGATATTCAATATTACAGTTACAACAAAGGAAAGAAAAAATAGACACCAATGAACACCTGAGCCTGAGACTCAACCTTTCTGACGTATAAAATACCAGTAAAAACTGATGAGGATCAGGATCGTGTTAAATCAAGCAAGCGTACTTTTTAATGAAGTTACATGCAAGCATATCTTTAACCACAAATACGACTGCTGCTGTTGTTTCCATATTCTTTGTACTCGTCTCTATCGTCATCAAAATGGTGTTAAATCATAATTTTTTAGAACTAGACTAGTAGATAGGTAGTGAAATAAAATAAGATGAGCGAGTATCAGTTTCAAAGCAAAGTAAAAGTAAAATGTCAATGTGGTTTTCTTTTTATGAATTACATTTGCAAGTCAAACTTGTAGATATCTATCATGAATAAACATGGGGTTGGAAAATGTAAAGATAAAGAGGACGGCGGAATAAATTCAAAATAATTTCCAACTCAACCCATTCCATTTTACTCCCTAATAATGTAAACTTAAGAGGCAAAACTGAAGACAAGCATTTTTCCTTATTTGGGTGATGGGTGAGGTGGGGGAACGATATGGATTCTAGAAGCCCACATTCACTTACAACTTATGAAATATTTTAAAGGCATGTGAAAACAGCAAAGCCATTTTTTCTTCATCATCATCATTGTGGTATGTTTTGTGAGTAGTTTGTGCGCGTGAGTTGGCTCAATGTATTTGTCTCATTCCCTCATTCACTGTTTGCCTCTGCTGGTCTTCGTTCCTGTTCTCGTCTACAAACTTGTTTCTCCGACAGGAAAGCTAAATCTACCAAAAGAATGAAAGTTTACTTGTACAAGTGCACACAGTGGGTACCTACGTCTTTATGTAAATGTTCTATGAAACTGAAAAAGAAAATTACGAGGGAAGGAAGGCGGCAAGAGAAAAAAAGCATAGTAGAGAGGGGAGCGGGATATAAACTGAGAAATTCCTATCCCATCTTGTCGGCGACATCGAACTCTTTGATAGATATTCCTGTCAAGAGTACCAAGACGTGCGAACAAATTTCCAAACTAATATGTCAACAGTGTGTATGGCATAAAAGTGCGACAAATAGAACATACCTACATATGGACAACATAGGATTCTATGACATGTACCAGGATCCTGTGTGTTTGAGCAGCTATAACTAACACCAATTCCCTTCATAATTTATACATATCTCATCAACCTTGGTACACATTTTGTATGGATTACATGTATTTGCTTTCTTGAAATAGTCATTTTTTCAGCAGACAGAAGATGGGATAACAGGTTAATGTTGTTGCCGTTTAGTGCGTTGCGGGTAACGTAAGAAGACGCAAAATGCAATGATGATGCCCGTGTTACGTACGACCAAGGCATGGTGATGACGCTCCGAACTTTAGACTGCCGTGCACTTGCCCGTTGCTCAACGGCATCGAGAGGAAAATACTGCAGCAAACATTCCCATCGACTCGGCTTATGCATTTTTATTTTAACTAGAGCACCACAAGTACAATGTCACGACGACAGTTGACGATGGCTTCTCACCAGAAGTCGTAAAAAGTTTTCACAACAAGGAAGGAAGTTCAATGCTGAATGCCTACGTTAATAGGGAATTACAAAAAATAGCATCTGATTTTACTACAGCTTTGTAAAAACAACAGTTTAACAACTTGTTTACACACAATAAGCAAAGCAATTTTGAGATACACTATTTTTTGACAAAGTCCTTTAATCATGGTAATGGGCAGAAAGGAATATCCAAACGATTGTAATATTTGTGTACTATACACATAATCTTGCCATTTGGAATGTCCATTTTACTCCATGTTTATAGGTATCCATATTATTCGGTTACCGAAAATAGAAACGCTAGTCAGACTAGCCTAGTCTGACTTTATTAGTCTATCTGGTTAGATTCGTTCCAAGAGTAGATGTTTCTGGTAATTGATGATATCCATCAGCATTCGCTGTCACTTTCTCGACCGTGACTTTCCCTCAGTCGCGTTGCCGCTATGTTTGGCTTCCCGCAAATTATCCACTAAAGAGAAAGTTTTCTTGTTATGTCTGCACTTCCCTTTTACCTAACTTTTTTGTGCGACTTATCTCCTCACACATAAGCCAGTCGTCTCCGGCAGCACGTTACCCCAATTTTTCAGGTTTGTTATTGGAGCAAGCTGAAAGTAACACTATTCGGTCTTGAATATCTTTAACATTTAATGAATTGAATAAACAGTTGTCTCGTGCAATTTTTTATTAGCTACTGCCTTGTACTGGTTACTGTATGTAATTAATAATTACGTATGTAAATAGAACTATCCATAGGAAAGGTAGTACTACACAAATAAGTAAGTAGCACATTGCAAGTTGATATTATTCACACTTCAAATTCCAAAATCGGCTTACTTACAACTTTGTAAGAACTCTGATCATCAGGAATCCAGTAGCGTCCAGAAACCGTTTAGATTAACTTACGAGCATGTGAATAATTACTCACCTACTTCACTATAAAAAAACTTGCCAATATTTCCTACTTCGATGGTTTCCCCGTCATTATCGCCGTGTCGGTTAGCATTGCCATATTTCTTCCACGCAATCCCTTAAAAACTCGTACTGGTAGATTATTTTATGTATTCCTCTATATTATTTTTTCGAACAGAAAATACGTGCGTTTTCTGCTCCTATTCCACACTTCAAGTGAAACACCTTGTTTTTCCGTTATATCTGTGTGTATGCGAGTGTGTTGGGAGGGAGAACAGAGACCGAGACCATGCAACAACAACAACCAAGTACAAAATAATAACCAGCACACGTTCCTTCATAAGATGTACTTTGGTCTCCCTTGCTGGTGGTAGAATTGCAGAATGGTATTTGATACGTATGTCAGCCAGGCACATCTGCCTTTTTCCTTACTTTCCCCAAAACCTTTGTAAGTCGAGATTTTTGGATGTTGAGCGCCATTCGGTGATCAGACTCTGCCGAACAAGGAGGACTACTGGAACACTTGCGGATTACCGGAGAGAAGATACTCATACACGAGAATTTCTTTCGATCTTCATTAAAACATCTTTCAACAGAATTAAAAGTTCACAAAGCAAGCAACGATCTTAACGAAAATTTAGCTTCCCCTTTAGTTGCGAATAGTTTTTGCTACAGTCTTTTTTCGTTACAGGCTAGTAAACATTGCTATTTTGACACTTAATTTCGCTTTAGCGAAAAATAAATGAAATCAGTGAATAGATATTTTTACATAGATGACAGTTTTGGGGAACATTGATACTTGCATAATTGAATGCTACCCTCTTACTCACATAGCTTTAGTGATTTATGGGTGTTGTTTTGCAAAAAAAGAACTTGTACGGTGAAGTGCTTGCTTTAAGAGACAATGATCATGGAGGGTCGTGCTACCAAAAGCGCCCCGATTATAGTGGTAGCCAGTGTAGTGCCCGTAGATAAATATTTTTATCAAGTTGAACAGTAAAAAGTGTAATATTTGATCTACTGACTAAAGTTAGATATTATTAGTGGTCGCTTTAAGGCAAGGACAATGACCATAAATATTTTTTTCCGTAGACATCCTTTGATATCTGTTCCTAGACTATTGTCTGAGTATAGCGTATTTTAGAATCATGTAAACAATACATAAACTAACAAAGAACTCTCGTGCATGGAGTAATACTACAGCACAGCAAATACTTTCTTGTTCCCGTTTTCTCAACAACAAGTCAAGAATCCACGGTTTCAACCTTCTCGCTATCGCGCAGTTATCAACTCTATTGTTCATTGCAAAACTTCACGCGGGTAAGTAAATTCGTTATATTTTGTCATATTTATTGCAACACATCATATAATTAGACTGAAATTACATTGACTTTGAACTAATTCTCGGAAAATGTTACCGCCGAAATACATACGTTAGAAAATTGTTGGTCAATTGGCGAAATTTACTCTTCGTCAGAAACACGCTCATTTTTCTGTAGCATATCACTGAATGGACTTGCCTTGTCTATTTCATAAAATTATAATAGATAGAAGTAGGTTCAGCGTGTTTGTGTTAGTATGTTAGTAGAATGGTAAACATTTGCTATAGAGAAAAATCAATTAATGACCAATATTTTATTGCTCCAGCAACAAGCACACATCTAAGCTAGATAGAATTCAAGTGTGCACGTCTCATTCTCCCCCTTCACCTCCAACGAATAGCAATTCTGCTTGCGACTGTTGCGACTTCAGCAAATGCATCACAGTAGTGGTGTAGGTGTAATCCTCACTCGTTCATACCTCACATATTGTTTCCTCTCTAGTTCTAGTTGTAGTAACAAGTTGTACATAAAAAGCGATTTTCATGAGAGCGTAAACTGTGTCTGGGGAAAAGTACAGACGTAGATTTCATTTATAAATTTTCATCTTGAATACTTAATGCATTTTCTACAGCATGGCTTTTACGAGAGTCCTTCTAAAACGGTTCACCGCCAGAAAAAAAACTTTTATTTCGTGACAGATATAACCTAAACGACCCTAAAGTGGCACATGTTGGCAGGCGGGTTAAATTTATTTAACAATTTTAGAAAAATTTTGGATGCACTTTACTCAAAGTAAACTGCACAAACAAGGCAAAAGTTGGTATTCATGGTAAAAAAAAAAGAATGAAAGGTGCATTCGCAAAACTTTTGACTTTGCCATCAGATTTGCAAGGACGCCCCCGGGTGACAAACAAGCCATATTTATTTAAATGGGAAAGTTAAATTTGTATTCACTGGCTGCATTTTATGACACACTATGAGTTGATGCAAATATCAAGTGTTTGTATTAATTTGCAGTCATGTCTGTGGTGCCAAATTACAATGTGATTGCCAGTTTTACAGTCACTAATGTGTTGGCAACTTTCCGAAGAGCGAAATAAAATGTGCATATCATGCTTTAGAAATGGACTAGAGAGTACAGATTCAGAATGATGAAATCTGTCATGGTGTTGATCAACCATATAATGTTATTATTATTATAGCGGATATCACAGAAATTTGGTTATACTTTGCTTTCATTCCGAGAAAGCGACTACCAAATGTTTTGTAATAATCTTGAATCGTTTTGAATTCATAGAGGATTTCATAAAAACGATTCACATTTTACCAGTCATTCACCACCACCCACACCCGCCGATACGGAAAAGTTGGTATAAATTCCACATTAAAACAACCATGACATTGTGTTCTCACCAAACCCATTTTTACAACTAATCAGCTTCACTTTTTTTCCTGTTTTTGATCGCAGTCACTTTGTTGTCATAAAGGCAGTGCGGTAGTCGGTTGGGATGTCATTCGTTTTTAACTATTAAGCATTGAAGGTTACAAAAAAGAAATATGATGGTCACACGTTGGCTTGGTGCATAATGACTTCCTAACGACGTAGGCCACAAACACATTCATGTGTTGAAACAAGTAGTTCGACCACAAACATGTTCGGTTCGAGGCTTTTGCTGAACTACCCACATTATTATATTAGCTAACACGGAATAATTGTTTCATGTCACTGTAAGATGTATTTCTGAAACGAAGCTCACGTTTTAGGTCTGTTATTTATTGTTAATATATGAAATTTTAACAAAACTGTCGATGCAATCCAGCAGATGTCGATAAATCAAAGACCTTCGATTTAGAAACTGATCGGTGTGAAGTTTGAATGCTATTGCCAAAGCAGCCTTGTAATTTTGGAAGTTGAGGTTAAGCACTATAGTTATTTTAACCCTTAGCCCTTGACATCCAGCTAGTCGGTAAAGAGACGTCATTGATGCCTTTCGCAAACTTTAGCAACTTCGAAACTAATGTCAGGGAATTCTAAGAACTTCTACCTACACTGTGTCGAAAGCAAAAACATCTTGGACATTTGTCCCTGATCCTGCAAACGTCTACCCGACGGTCAGAAAATATTCCGGAATTTTGTATAACCGCATTCACATTGCACTCCGTAGAGATGCATCTCTGTAGATGCTGGTGGGGAAAATGGGATGGGATAACAAAGTGCTCATGACAGGTACATTATATGCAACATCCTACAGTAATGGCTGCTGTTAGTAGCAGGTATAGTGCCTGGAAGTATGAGAGTGATTTCATGAACACAATCATCATCATCGTGTCTGCTCGCTGATTGGCTGAAATTAGTCACTTGACCAATCTCAGCCAATCAGCGAGAGAGACACGATGATGATGATTGTGTTCATGAAATCACTCTCATACTTCCAGGCACTATACAAAAGACTACGCTCTTTAACATTACCTGCTTTGTGTATTTTTTTGTATTTTGTATAAACAAGTGGAAAACCGTTCCAATAGCACCCAACTTATTGTGTATGTTTTCAGGGAAAATAAATAAGCGTTGCACGACTCACGTTGTGTCACTTTATTTTCATAAATGTAATACGCACACTTTTATGAATCCAATATGATCCAGCTGCAAAACTGCAATTTATGGCTGGAAACGGGAAAGAACAACATGATCGACTTATGGAAAACACATTCACAATATCATCAAAGTGATATGTATAATGTATACTTGGGTGGATATGTTAACAGCAACGTCAATGCCAAACAAGCCGTTGAGTTGTTTACGGATTTTGATTTACTGCTTACTTTCCGTCTGACATTATGGTCGTGTCTCAGCAACTGCAAACCATTGCCTAGTAAACGCGATATTACATGACAAAAAATGACAAAATGCATATGAGCTGTAGTAACGCACCTGCTGTATACATTGTTTGTTCACTAAATCAATCATGTCGAAACCAAGCACATTATTTGCCTAGGTGTAATAAATAAAATAGTTGGCCAGTTAGTTTTTTTGGGGGGAATTATAATAGCAATAATGTACCTTATCTCTTTGAATTAATGATATTCGTAAATGTATTACGTGATAAAACAATGGTGTATGGTGTATTGATAATTAGGGTCTAGGCATTTCCTTCGCACGCCATTTCTTCTCACTATGTGGTTTGAACTACTTTCCTACCACTCATTCATATTTATATCCTATGGGGTACGTTGCATAGACAAACTTTTTTCTCGCAAACCTTGTTTCCATGGCAATTTTTTCAGTGCAGCCAGTTTTGCATTATAAGCATGGCTAAATTATTTCCAACAGCTTCTCATGAATCCGTCCATAACTGTTTGACTTGATAAGGTAAGTAACACTTGCAATATTTGTGGAAAGATTGTGAGGGTGAAAAATTTATCCCACAAACTGAACGAAAAAGTAACACATATAACATAAACATAGTATAACATAAAATGTTTTTGATTATACAAGTGCTAATAAAACTGTTCGTTTAGTAATTATACTTCGTGATTAATCATTCACTATACTTCAAGTAATTATACAAGTATTCGAGGCTCAATATATTTTTCTAAAGTTTCAGGTTAATAAGCAAAGTTAAAGTCCTCTCGTTATTTTAGAAACATCCTTACATTTTTATACTCATGATTTTGGTCATCCAGGATTTTATAGCGAGAACTTATTTGGCAGGCAGCTTTTAAAGTATTTTTTTGTAGTAGATCTCCAATGCTTATTGCTTTGGTGTAGCTGTACCTAGTTTTGGAGCGCTACGTTTTTTATAAATGGTAACCATCAACTACTAATCGTAAAATGGAATGGGTTGAGTGCTCATGTTTACTCGTTTCTTTAAGGGCTTTCCAATGTTTTTTACTACGTTATCCCCACTCGTGTATAATTTCATGCGTTAATTTAATCTTTGCTCACTGGTAAGCCTGGCGTTAAGAATAGCACCATACTTTTTCCGCAACATTAATTTTCATGCATTTTCTAACCCAAAGCTACAACTTACTACAGGAATACATACTTTTAGTTTGTTCCGTTACATGGCTTATATTTGTTAGGCACACGCTGCATTAGTGCCAGTGCACCGTTATAATTAATAAACTGGGTTGTGCAACATCTTTAATGATGCGTAAATTTTCCAATCTTTCTTTTCTTTGTAACCGTGCAAGTAACAGAGGCTGCCTTATTTCTAAGTACTTGAACGGCCTGAGCATATACCACAAAGTTTGGCAGTTAAGGACATATGGAATTTGACAATCTTCGAGATATCCTTTCTAATACATTTTATTCGCACTCATTTTTCTTGCCACAATGGTTTGCAGTTTTTCCACCCAGTCATTGTTCATGCGAAGCAGAGTGTAACATTTCTTATCGGATATTTTCCTGTAGTAATTCTGTCATTCTTTAGATAATGTGCAAAGAAAGAACCGACATACCCATGCTAGTTTGATCGATGGTTATTGTTAGTAAAAATAGACTACGGAACAGTGGGGGACGAGGGGGGTAGTCCTATCCTGTAATGTTAAAGTAAAATTGAAAGGGGCAATTTGATCCCCCATCTCCCCGATTCCGCAGTCTATGTTAGTAAAAATTAAGGAAATTCTATTTTTGCTAAAAAAAAAACAGCTCAGGAAAATCGTTTAATTTGTCAAAAAAACTGATGATTCGGAAATGACGGCTGCGTTATAAAATATGTTTTAAAATGCATGTTTTTATATCTATCAACACAACTATTCTACTAATACCTAATTTGAAAAATCATATTTTCACTTCTCAAAATCACTTGAAAAGCGCAGTGCTGAGGTTTTTGCATGAATTTTTGTAGTGTGGCTAAAACTTGTCAAATTGCCCTACAGATAACAAGAACAATTGATGTAATAAAAATCGTGCCTGAGACTTTAAAGAAATTTAGTTGTCTGGAATACAGCTTCGACAATATTTATTAATTTGTTAAGTAAGAGGAACAAGACTCGCGTCACCAGTGATAGTAACCAGCCGGAAATTGTCACACGAATAGGAATGATAGTGTCGTTGATAACTTTCGACGGTAGCAATATTAAACCACATATACGAGTAACGCCGTGATGTCAGGGTCAATGAAAGCAAACGATAGGGTATTAGAGGAAACCAACTTGGGGAAAGTGGATAACTCCTTGCCATTCACTTTCATTCGTTCCCTTTTTAATCTTAATCATTGTTCCGCAATAGCACAAATAGTAAAGCAGAAGACGAGAAAGATTACATAAAAAAGCAACAGCGTCTTAGTTACTTTTCACTTTCATTACTGCAAAAAGGCTGGTAATGGACGAGGACACGAATAGTGTGGATTTTAAAGTCAGTTTCCTGTTAATAAATAAATAGAGTGAGTATGAGAACATAAATACTACAATAATGGGGGAATTTGCCGAAGTTTCACAGTGCCTCCACATCCGTTAGATAGCTTGTAGGCATGTTTTGAGTAGAAGCATGTCTGTGTTTGAACAACCACGACATGGTCCCTACTTAACGAAGTCACGAATCCCACGACTTATCATTTATTGAACTGTACTGGTAAGCTTAGCTGGGAGTGAGTTACAAACCCGGACGGAGTTCTAATATTTCACACAGTTGTCAAGCTGCATCTCCAGAAGCATCGGAGCAATGTCAGCGCTAAACACTTAATTTTCCTCTTTGCATCTTTTATTTTCATGCCAGAGCAAAAAGATGGAGTACTCTCAGGCTAAATTATTAATGTTTGGCAACATAGAAAATCTCCCGCAATTCTGAACATACTTATTTATACTTGAGAAAATATTTTGTAAATATGGCTTGAATCTCAAATGCTTTTGCCCTGTTCGCTTAAACTTCCAGTGCACCTCACCTTTCGTGAGGATTTTCTCAGAAGGGATTTTTTCCACTTCAGATAGTTAGAAGCACTACAGCGTGAACAGACGACAGAGCTGTTACAAAGAATTTCACGTGGTGCCTTTATAAGCACTTGTTCTTCTACTCTTTTCGAAAGTCGTTTTACTTAAGACGACGGTGATTTAACATTTTCCCCTAGTGTATGATAAAAGTTTAACAGTGATAGCTTTTCCTTTTAATAAGAAACAGACTTGCGAGACACATTAGTATCTTACACGAAATTACTGGTTAACATGTTGCTTGTATACTACTGCAACATACTGTGGTAACGAGGACATCATCAAAAATCCTCCTGCTAAAAATTCCAGTTTGCCAATCCACATAACGCTTCGTGTAGTTAAGTTACTAGAGTGTATTACACATTGCGAAAATTTCCAGGGCGGTCATTACATCAGGGGGCATCAGTTGTGCAACTTTTTGTGAAAGTCTCGACCTTTTCAGAATCAGCCAGGAAACCGCAGCATAGGTTGCATTATTAACGGTTATTTCCCTCTTGTTAACAATGCTCCAATGTTTAAAAAAAATTACCGTTTTTTAGAATGAATAGGTTCTTTAACTACCACAAGCCACAAATAACAGTCATATCACGACAAGTTTGCATTCACACTTGTTTTTAGTGCGATTAAAAAAATGTGCGGAGTAATAAATAATTTATCGCTCAGTAAAGCACATTTTCCTTTACGAGGAATGTCTTGCTGGTAATAATTTTTTCTCACTTGCAGAATACATTAAATATTACTAACTGACATTGCACATATCAGTACATTAGGCCTGCTGGCCGTGAATCAAAAAAGTGACTTATAAACCGACGTACTACCACAGGGAGAAAAGTGAAAGTGAGCCAAATGTTGAGGATAAAAGAGAAAGGGTTGTTAACGGAGAAAAAGGTTTTAGGAACAGTATTACACAAAGCCCCCAGTAAAGAAGGTTTGGTGCCTTCAGCAAAGTTAGGAAAACATTCTTGTATTTTTTACTTCTAAAGACGCACTGCAATCCTGTAAAAAAATACAATTTCTACTTTCTTCTCTTTCCCTTTGATAAGCTGTTACTCCAGGACTTATGTGTGAATGTGAGCCTCTAACTGAATCATTTAACAATAATGAATTTACAAGTAACAGAATAAGGAACTAGAGTGAAGAAACAGGTTATGACATAAAAGCCTGTTCACAATACGCATATTTTGTGTCGTTACTGTAGGTATATTCACAACTATATTTGGTTAATATATGTCAGTCGTGAATCACGACTCGTAATCAGTGCTTCACGGACACCGGGCCACCGGCCACCGAACTTTTTTGGGCCACCGGG
>JAHZNB010004908.1:0-10632 GCA_027744295.1 Callyntrura guangdongensis
ACAAGTGGTTGGGCAGTGTATTTGGCTATTCTTAGTTTCTTTTTGACGGATGATTGATTGTACTCGTTGGTACAGTTTGTATTTTGTGTAGTTCGCTTGATGTCAGCTTTGGCGGGATACGTTGAACTTAACGTTTCTGCAAAAATTTTTCCTTGTGGGTATTCTGCAGGTTGATTTTTTAGACGGGACGACTTTCAGTTGTAAGGATCCTTAGCAACATTCTTGTTTCCATTACTAACATTTGTTGTCGAAGTGATTTCTGGTTCGGAATCAGTTGAAAGATTTACAACCTCAATTTTTTCTTGTCTAACCAAAAGCTCGTTCCTACTTTTTCTGTTTTGCCGAAATTCAGGGCAAGTGTAAAAAAGTTCTGGAGCGATGATGGAGTCATTGCAAGGAATAAGTGTCCAAAAATGACTGTCTTGCAGCAAAATATTTATTGAGCTGGAAAACGTTGTTTGGGTTGCTTCGTAAAAGACTCCTCGTGATTTGCGATCTGGATTAAAAACATTTATACGCTTATTTATAATCTTGGACGCAAGGTAAATTGGGTAGGTCGTGGCCCACTCCCCATCGAACAGCAATGTATTCGTTGTTATATCTTTATCAAACTCTTGGGCTTCTTTCTTATTTTCCTCGTAGTTGCAGATAAATTCAAATAAACAAGCTCTCCTTTTTGTCATTCCAAGTAACTCATCACCAATTAGACACTGACTAACACATGACCAGAAGCAATTTCCATCTCCCAGTACGTAAACCGCCACAAAACCCTGCAACCAATCTGGTAGGCGCAATGTAGCTTTTTGATCAATCATATCTAGTCGAATATCGTCTTTTGTTAGTTTTCGCAATTCTAGATTTTTTAACGACTTGCGAAAACTTAAGCTCTCTTCAAAATTTGTCGCGTTGCAATGCAAGCAAGCAGAAACGCCATAATTTTTGCAATGGCTGCAACGATGACGAGATGTCGTGGTATATTTTAACAGATGGCAATATCTTTTTACATAATTTTTTCTGGTGCTGTAAATGTTTTCAATTTTAAACTGTGTAGTCACACGATTTGCATCCTTTACATCAAACGATCGAAAGTCAGGAATCTCAAGTTTTCTCTTGCAGAGTTTTTTGATTTTGGCAAGATTTGTTGACTTTTTTGGAAAAACAGGTAATGTTGATCCATTCTTCATTAGAAGAAAGATATTTCTTTTACAGTCTTTACATTTTATAATTGACGAGTAGCGATAGTCATCCTGAACATTTATGATAATGTAAAAGCATACTTTTAACGCGCATGACATCAAAACCAACGCCTGAAGTGATGTATTACAGACAGTTTGCAGTTGTAACATTGTGTCAGAATGGTCCTGCATTAAAACAGCCGAATAATAGTCTTGTTGTTGTACGTATTCATGAATTGCTATGCATCTAAGTACAATTCCTGCGTGTTGAGTACCTAACATGACATATGACACCAAATTAAATATATCGGGTTCCTCATTGAAGTCTCGCAAACGGTAAAACAAGTCCCCAATGTTGCGATCTTCCTTTACCAACCGACAGTGCCGCGTAAGCGTCAGATCTCGTTCCGGTTTTGTTAACAAAAACAACTGCATTTTCCGTAGTTGGTGTAAATTTTCTGAAACTGAGAAGTAATCATCATCCGGTATGATTTTACATGTCCTTTCCCAAGCTGAGTTCACAAAAAACCGATATATTGCTTTTACAGATTCTTTTTTGAAATTGGAAAATATTCTAGAAACTTCCAAGTCGTTAACTTTGTTGAAAAGTTCATTTTCTTCGCTTCTGAGAAAAGTAGTAATCGTATCCATATGTTCTGTTGTTGTTTTCTGGCTTTGTGTACTTTTAACTAGAGCTTTTCTTTTTAAATCGGCATATTCACTATTGGAAATCGTATCATGGGGTGTTTTTTCTGTTGTGGGGGAAGCGCTGAAAATAGTCGGGCAATACGTAGTGGTTTGTTCAAAGTCGGGATTGTTTGGTAAATGCTGCAAAATTAAAGCATGTAATTTAGTTTTTAGCATCTTGTATTTCGCCCATGTTACTATAGCAAACATAAATTTAACGTAATTTAGTCAACGTACAACATCGTCTTCATCCGTGTTTGCCAATCTTCTAATAAATATATCCATTTCATTGAGATTGTCTTCGGTTGCATTCAAGATTGATCTTCCCTCGGGTGTCTGTTGAAGCAACTTTCTTACAATCTGTCTTCTGTAGTCTTTGACAATTATTTTTTGGGGAGAAGGGAAGTTGAAATTCATAAGAATTGCCTCAGCATTATTTATCACAAAAACACCGCAAGAGTCCCCATCCTGTTGTTGTTGCAAGTTTCTTTGGAAGCTGATTTTATATCCGTAAAATAAGTTATGACTCAATAACTTAGCATCTTCTAACAATGGATACACGACGTTGTTCAGTAAATTTTCACAAATTTGTTTTTCTTGTTGTTGTTCATCTTTTGAGTTGAAACTTCTTTTTGAGTCAAATATTTTTGCAATGTGTTGTTTTTAACATCAATGTGAAGCAGTATCCAGTGATGATTATAAATAAGCGGCACGAGATAATGATTTGCTTGCTCAACCCATTGTCCTTCTGTTTCTTTATTATGGTTTTTAAAAGCTCCTTTCCACTGTCCGTTCTCAAAATACAAGTAAGAGCTGGGTATTACACGAACGGTGTCGTTGCTTTGCCGCTCTTGATGTCGCTGCTGCAAAGCCAAATATATGCTTGCGCAAACTTGATCATCCCCGAGCCATTGTCCCGCTAATACTTCGTTCATCCCGTCTACGTTTACATTTGCTATATCACATGCAAATTTAACATCTCTCTTCCTGACTCCGCGGCTGATTCGGTTGCCAAGTTTGGATTTGTCTTTCGTAGGGAGTTTTTTTGAGTGCTGAATATTTAACAAATAAACTTATGAATATTAAATTAGAAATAGTGGGTAATTTCTTTGTGAGAAAAGTTTTTAATATTTTATATTTGAATTTATTTGTCCATGTAAGGAATATCTTACGTTTTTCGTTTCGTCCTCATTGCTCAACCAGTTTGTTTCTTCCATCTTAGACCCGCTGAAGACTGCTGAAGGCTGATTCTTTATAAATTTGTATAATGTAATAAATTTCAAAAATATCTTCAAACAAAATTAAACTATGTCGGTAGAAAGTATAAAAACCAAGACACCCTCATTATGGTGCAAAACGCTTGTATGTAAACGTCTAGAAATTATGCGCCGTATTTCGGGAGTTGAGAGTGTGCTAAATTTTCTTGAAACTCGTTTCGTTCAGTAGTTGCGTTAGATAGCTAATGCTTGGCATCTGACCGGTTTTTGGCTATTCGGTGGATTTTAAGAAGAAATGGCTATAAAATAACTTTCTAAATTTGGCTCTCACAGAAAGTCAAAGAGGTCAATTAATTTAGTAAAAAATTGCAAACCGTTACAACTAATTATCATAGATTTTCGTCTAGCTGAGATACTATTTTACGATTGCTAAAGAAGTTGCATTTAGGCATACTACATGAGAAGCGGCATGTGGAAGTCGCCCGAATCACAAACTGAAGTCGCCCGAATCCCAATCTGATGTCGCCAGAATCCTTAACTAAAGTCGCCCGAATCCCAAACTGAAGTCGCCCGAATCCCAAACTGAAGTCGCCCGAATCCCAAACGGAAGTCGCCCGAATCCTGAACTGAAGTCGCCCGAATCCCAAACTGAAGTCGCCCGATTGCATAAATAGATAATGGATACCTTTTCTAAATCGTCGGTAACTTCAGTTTTTACCTTATCGCGGCATTTTATGACGTTCCAATGCCATTTATTGAATAGTACGGACACAAGTGAACAATTCTGTTGCCAACTGCAGTTTGTTGGAAGTCATTTTTAGGACATTCGACGTCTTTTTTTAAGTCGTCGGGTAACCTAAGTTTGTACCCGACGATTTACCTTTTCACCTCAAATCGGCACAAAACAGTATTTTATTATTATTAGGTATTAGCTCTAACGCCTTTTTTGCAAGAAAGCGGCCAAACGGAACATTCCTGTTGGTAACTGCGGTTGGGTAAAAAGTCATTTTCACGCCATTCAACACCTTTTTCAAATCGACGGGTAACTTCAGTTTGCACCCGACGATTCACCTTTTCACCTCAAATCCACACAAACCCGTATTTTATGAAGCTCTAACGCCTTTTTTGCAATTTACAGGCCAAACAGAACATTCCTGGTGGCAATTGCAGTTTCGTAGAAATGATTTTTATACCATTCGTTGATTTTTCTAAATCGTCGGGTAACTTCAGTTTGTACCCGACGATTTATCTATTCACTTCAAATGGCTCGAAAACGGTATTTTATGAAGTTCTATTGCCATTGTTTGATCAGAACACACCCAGTTAAACAATTGCTGGTGCCAACTTTAAGTTTGGTAGAAGTCGTTTTCAAGCCATTTTTCGCCCTTTTTAAATCTTCGGCTATTTTCAGTTTGCATTAAAGGTTGCCAGACTGTACGGAGCTCTAACCAAAAATTTGAAATTCAGCATAATAGAACGAATATTTGTACAAATTGCAATTCGTTAGTTGCATTTTCCAATTGTTTTATGCATTTTCCAATTGTTTTATGCATTTTCCAATTCGTCGGCCAACTTCAGTTTTAACTTAATATACACAACTGTTCACACAGTCGACTAAAATTGGTTCCATCTTTTATTTAGTTTTTCGTTTTTGTTTTGAAGTTTGAAACAGTCAATAAAGTTAATTACTGGTTTATATGGGAATACGTAAATTCCTTGAAATAAGATACTCTTGTATAAGATGTTTCGTTGATTTATTTAAATTTCAAATAAAAAACTTCTAACGGCTAGACACAAGCGTTAATTATCGACTCATTGACAGCATTAACCAAATTAAAAATAGTCATGAATGAACAACTGAGGACTGTTACTTGAATTTAATTGCTTCAAACGTGCCAGAGTACTTTAAATTATGTTTATAGTTTGGGTTAGATGCCTGAGGTTCAACTTGACCAACAAAAAAAGTATCCAAGAACTACCCAAAGATTATTCTAAATTGAGTACCTACCCATCAAATCGGACCTGCTAAATCCCGTGATGTGCATGGCGGTTTTAAAGGGCGAGTTTTGTTCGTGGCAGGTGATCAACTTTGAGACGTACATTTTCTACATACATAGAGTACTCTAAATCAGTACGATGGTATGAGAATTATGTATCCAATCTGGAACACTAGAAGCATATTAAAATTTTAACTGTGATAAGTATTAAAAATAAAATGTAATAAAATGGGACCTTACGCCACCAGAAGAATTCTGGTGACTCAAACTGAAAACAGCCGAAGATTTAAAAAGTGCGAAAAATGGCTTGAAAATGACTTCTACCAAACTGATAGCTGGCACCAGCAATGTTTAATTGGGTGTGTTCTGAGCAAGCAATGGCGTAAGAACTTCACAAAAAACCGTTTTAGAGCCATTGGAAGTGAATAGGTAAATCGTCGGGTACAAACTGAAGTTACCCGACGAATTAGAAATATCGTCCAATTGCTTGAAAAGGACTTCTACCAAATTGCATTTGGCACCAGGAATGTTCAATTCTGTCTGTTGTCATCAAAACGTGGCGTTAGAACTTCATATAAAACCGTTTCGGAGCCATTCGAGGTGAACAGGTAAATCGTCGGGTACAAACTCAAGTAATAAGACGATTTAGAAAAATCGTTGTGTGGCATGAAAATCGTTTCTACCAAACAGCAGTTGGCATCAGAAATGCTCAGGTTCGTCTGTTCTGGTCAAAAAAGGCGTAAGACCTTCAATAAATACCGTTTTGGAGCCATTCGAGATGTATATGTGAATAGTCGGGTAAATTCAGTACAAACTGAAGTGAGAGTGAGAAAAAGCGTCAAATGACATTAAAACGACTTGAAACAAACTTCAATGAACACTACAATGTTCAGTTTGGTCTGTAAAGTTGAAAGGATGGGGTTAGAAGTACATAAATTACCGTTTTGGAGCCATTCAAGGTGAATATGTAAAGAGCTGTGTAACTTGAGTACAAACTAAAGTTACCCGACGATTTGAGAATATCGTCAAATGGCTTAAAAATCATTTCTATCAAACTGCAGTTGGACCCAGAAATGCTCAGATTGGTCTGTTCTGTTCAAAAAGTGGCGTTAGAACTTCATAAAAACCGTTTTGGCATCATTCGATGTGAAGTGGTAAATCGTCGGGTACAATCTGAAGTTACCCGACGATATAGAAAAATTGTCGAATTGCTTAAAAATCGTTTTTACCAAACTGTAGCTGGCACCAGAAATGTTCTATTTTGTCTATTCTGATCAAAAATGGCGTTAGAACTTCATAAAAGTCCGTTTTGGAGCCATTTGAGGTGACTATGTAAATCGTCGGGTACAAACTGAAGTTACCCGACGATTTAGAAAAGGCACCCATTAAAAAGTTAAAAAAGTCGGACGACTACAGTTTGGGATTCGGGTAACTTCAGTTTGGGATTCGGGTAACTTCAGTTTGGGATTCGGGTGACTTCAGTTAAGGATTCTGGCGACATCAGATTGGGATTCGGGTGACTTCAGTTTGGGATTCGGGCGACTTCAGTTTGGGATTCGGGCGACTTCCACATGCCATGAGAAGCTTACCATTAGTAAGTTGATCGGAAGACATTTTTCACGGTAGAAAGATAGTGTGATGCCTGTTTTGCACGGTGGCAGAAATGGATTTCGTAAAGTTTTCATTGATGACAATTCACAAGGTTAGAAATACTAACCGTACACCTTATGATTACCAATATTGACTTTTGAAAATTTCTGATTGGTGATACCATAGCATATGATTGACAGAAAATTTAAGCCTATTTTGTAATCAAACGTAAATATAAAATGTGTACAGAACTATCAAAACGTTAATTCATCTCAATTATAGTCTGCAACTATAACAAGATGAGGACTATACAAGCGTCCTTTAAAAAATGGACTTGTAAAATAAAGCTAGCAAAATTTTGAAAACCAGGTAATTAAATAGTCCGCTTTGCCAATGACATGTAAAAATACCAACTTAAGTTAGGGTCTAGTCCCAAGCAAACTAAAAGCAAAATGTTTGTTACCTTCTGGATGACGTTGACATGGATGGTCTCTGTTCTAGAAGGGTTGATGTAGAACGAGGAGCTAGTGCTTTTTTTATGCAAATGAGGAGATAATTTATGCAGGTGCAATACTGAAAAGCTCAAACTTGCATAGCTAACCACTGTACCACGTTATATTTTAAAGTTTGCTTAGTTAAGATATGTTTCTAATAGGTCAGCACTCATGCTTTCCAATTCTTCATGCGTTTCAGTTTTCTTTATCATCGATCACACTTTACGGCATGCCTTGTAGATGAACAGCATGAAACAACTTTTACAGACATACGCATATACTTAACGTTTTTCTGACGTTTTTAAATATATTAGCATTTGAGATTACTTGTCTTCCAAATCTGACGATGGTAATGCAAAGCCCGGCGATATGAGGGTCACTAGGTCACATGCACTTACACTTGCATGTAAACTTATACATTACAGATACTGAGACACGCGCCCATAAAAGTACGAGTTTATGGGGCATCATGAGACAGCAGACATGTACAGTACTTACGGGACTTACATATATGAGTCATACACTCATCTCGTTGTAACATCTCATTAAAAGTCGTTTCAGGTCTTACTACTACAGAACAATATGAAGGGTTATGTAGTAATAGCAATTTCTCTTGAGTCATAAATGCTGATGGTGCTGTTAACAAGAACGTTTGATGCTGTGCCCTACCGCTGGATAAACATGTTTACGTTTAATATTTTACAAAACGACAAATCACTCAACAGGTACCTTTTACTCGCAGTAATTCGTTTTCAAATTGTTTGCCTCTCCAACCATTACTCATGTCTGTTAAACAGAATATGTATACAAATGCTATACTCGGTTGTGGTGACAATAATAACAATATTTAATCTATGGTTCCATACGCCATTTTCAAGCGTCTTTCTTTTTTTCGTACTATTATTTCATTCTCGTAAAAATCTTTATATTACTATAATTTAGTGATACATATCCTGCCACACATGCCACAATATCTTACATAGTTCGCATTAAGGTGCGCGAGGTACATATGTAGTCATCGTAACACTAAGGGCGTAAATGAGACATTTATTACATTTCCACATTCCCTGTCGTTTATCAACCTTTATTTTGTATGAAAAATTACATATTGTAATATGACTATACGGTAATAACAACTTGACTCTTTAGCTAGCTACAGCTTTATAGTTTATCAAGAAAACAATATTTTGAGACAATAATACCTAAACAATTGACAGACGCCGAGAATGCCAAATTGAAATCAAATTTTTTACCACTCTTATTAATAATACTAGAAATTACCACCGCAATTCGAAGGTCACCGACACAAAAATAAATTACATTTGCACCTCTAATTTGCATAATCCTTCTTACAAAATTCCATTGGCCAGGCCACAACCATTTTGGCATGTTAAGTTAAATATATACGGACTCTGGAGAACGTTTTATCGAGACAACCATGATTTAGGAAGTGAAAAACGTTTTGTTTGTTATTACATAAGTGCCCACCGTTTGTGTACAGAAGCTCATCTGGTATCCACTGGCGTGTCATTCGAAAGCTAAGACTATCCTCTGTATAAAAATACGTCAGGCAGCTTCTGTAAAGAATACGGTTCTGAAATATTGACTCCTAAACTTGTCGCACGCTTTCGAGAAATACCTACGTATGCAGTTAACAAATGATACAAAGGGTTCATATCTATTGGCTAAGCAAGTTGCAATTAAAAAAAGCATACATATGGAATAGGAAAGTGTGATGTGGTTCTTTTGTGAATAGATATTTTAGGATAAAAAATAAGGTGAAAGCTGCATTAAAACAGAAAAAGTAGCGTGCACGTACTCTATTGCTGTATAAGTTGAAATGGTTTTCTTGATGCTTTAAGATCAGTTAAAGTAAGTTAATTGCCGAAAATTTGTTTTACACCAGACAGGTAATACTAAAATCACAAGGAAACTAAGATTCGACCTGTAAATATACACTATGTGTATATACAATATGTTCAAGCTTTGTGATAATACAAGCTTTGCGCGCAGCGAATTTTAAGTGATGGTGATGAAAATCTTTAAGAATCGGCGACGGCATAAATTTATTGTACTATTGAAAAATTGGATTATATAATCAATGTGCGTAGCTAGAGCCCGGTGGCACACTTTGTACCAAGCGCAAATGTGCGGAATCAGTATATACGGACGTTTAGTCAAACGGAGGTCGTACAGACTGTTACGACAACACTAATACAATTTACCTTCTAATAAGCCGTTTCTATCCATTGAGCTAGTCACAACTGCCAATGCGTTCCCCTTTTGATGTGGTGCAGCTAGTCCTACATCGCAAAATAAATTATACGTACATACATAGTACATAAAACATGATTTTTAACATATTCCTAAATTTGCTAGGCCAAAGTCCAAACAACCTTTATTTGTGAACGTGGTAAAAAATAAAACAATTCCATTAAACGTACGTTGTACTTAAATAATAAGTCTTGTCACTTATTATAAAATAATGAACCGTCCCACCACATCCCGTTACAGTACAATCACGGGAAATCATTCTTTAAATTTTGGCCCTGGTTGGTGAATATGTTCTTCCAATAATATCAATTTAGTACCAAATAGGATATAATAAACGGACAAAAACAAAGGAGCTTTACCTGCGTTATAGCCAAATATACGAGAGTTCGTAAATTTTGTTCTATTTAAAAAGTAGTTCAGTGGTTTTGCTCATTTGTATGCCCTATCATCTTTCCTTTCTGGTAATACATATTAATATTTACTGGAATATAGGAGGTTGACCAACGTAGATACGCCTCATATTCTAGCCAACCAATACTTTAATGAAATTAAGTCTTCTTGATAAGTCTCAGGCTTTCATGATCAGTTGTTTTAGCAAAAGTTTAAGATCGTTTTTCGAAACATATTTCTAAGAAAGGCTTTCAGAAATTAACGTGAGAAAACGGAAGAGAGAGAAGCGATTTTTAAACTTATGCTTATGTATATTTACGTATATTTACCTTTAAATATAGTAGTATATATAGTAGTTAATATCTGGTTCTATATTGTAGTATAAAGAATATTTTTCCATTCGAAACTTCTTATGCGAAGGTTTGAAAATAAAACCGGAGGAATTTTTTGTTTCCGTTTCCCATGTTAAATGCCATAAAATTCTCATAGAACTATGGTTCGAAAACATATTTTGATTTTTCCAATTATTATGTTCCATATGTTCCAACTTATTTTAATGTTTCGTCGTTAGTGAGTAATAATTATTTTGACCCCTGCAAAAACAAACGTATCACGAGATGCTTATGATAAGACTTATGATAGATAGCTAAACGCACAAGTCACAATAAAATGAAACATCTGTCATTCAATATATGAGAATTTTTCAAGGATTAATATCCAACAGCTTAAGAACTACGTCACGGCCATAAAAGAATACATGGCCGTCGATTTATGTATTTCTCACCATCATGTACTCCCTTTGTAACTG
>JAHZNB010004909.1:0-16759 GCA_027744295.1 Callyntrura guangdongensis
CACACAAATCTCGTACTTATATGACTTATATATGAGTGCCAAGTTTGAGCCGGATTGTTTGACAACTATTGTCTCCAAAGTTCAATTTATCATCACCATTACCACCATTGTTACCATTACTACTACAAAGAGCTAAGAGATCCTTTTCGACGCTTTTGAATGGTTGATTCTTTTTAGAAATACTTAGATCGGCTTTGTTTCAGCTCAGTGAAAACACCGTATTTTTGCGTCTCAGAAACAAAGCATGTAATGTGGGTAAATGGAAGAAAACAAAGTGCCTACTCATTAGTATCGCACGGGTTCATTTTTACCGCTGACAAAGCCTCTTCTCTCACGTGAACAACCACCGGGAGAAACCATTGTCTTCTTATTGTACTTTTTGGTATAATTTCGCACTACAAGCTGACTAGTATATAGTGCGCCGACAATATAAAGGCTCTAAATGAACAAAATGACTTTATAGGGCAACAAATCTGCAAATAAGTTATATAGTTTTTCCCAAACGTAATAGTCCCTACCTTTTTAACACTTGACGGTAAATGATGTTGTGAAAAAACCTTGCGCTTTTTTACCTTTCTGTATTGGTCTTAACTGACGAGCTTGGGTGTAGTTTTGTCATCATGAACATTTGGCATTTAGTAGCAATATTTTGTGGCTCGCATAGCACGGTTTTGTGCCTATGGAACGCAACGATATGAAAATAGCCTAACAAGCTTCGGGCGTAGGTAAAACATTATAATGAACTTCTTAATGCTTACTGCCGTTTAGTTCATCCAACCCAAATATTGTACATGGTGAGGATCGCCTTTCATACTTTTTTACTTTTATCATAATGCTGAACTTTATAGGCTTTCTTTTTTTTACTAATATAAGGGATATTTCAAATACACACCACACTTAATATCTCTTGACAGTTACAATTGGCGAGCGTAATATTTTTTTTAGTTACATAACGTTTTACTTTCATTGTGTATGTATACGACCTACTTGTCTGTCCGCGTGTAGGAAATCGTCCAATATAGCAGTATATTTTGCACAAAAAACGTTGTAGATTGAAAATACTTTTTATGGGAATTCATCATCCCCGAAATTCTTCATTTAGTACTTGTTTGGTGATCTGTTTGGGTAAACAGTCTTTTAAATGGAAATGTGAAGGGGTGCAGGTGAGGGGAGAATTGTAATATTTGAAGTCAATGATACCCAAAGATTCCACTTTAGCTTGAGTTAGGTCAAAGAGTGTATAACTTTGAATGGTTTTTGTGGCTCTTTAAAAAGCAAGGTTTTGGGTGTTAGACTGGCTGAGTATTTTGTTTACTCAGGTTGTGTACTCTCTCCTCGGACCGTTCTTTATGTATTTCAGACTTCAGTGGGTATTTGGTAAACAGTTTTAGAATAGTTTTGTTCATCAAAAACGAATAACAATTTTGTAAGTATGCGATGACTTAAAGCTTTTCAAAGTTGACCGTGGCCAATACTTTCTCTCAGACTCACTTCTAAAGCCCTTTTGTCACTTTACTTTCACACAATGTCTACACAGACATTTTACATGATACAAATACTATTTCGGGCCGCATAAGTGGCACTTATACTATATTTTACCGGACTTTCATGTTAAACCGCTTTCATTTGACAAGAGCTTCGTCCGCTTGAAAAGTCCTTTCCAAAAAACATCTTTGTCCAATCCCGCGTAGTGTGCATAGCCAAATTTTTAGGACTTTCTAAAGGAAGATTGGCAAACTGGTTAAATGAACACAAGTTATTCCCAAACAATTGCTACCTTTTCCAATAGTTGTAAGGTGGAATATGCCGAAGGAATGAGAATGCCGTAACATAACGCCGAGGGGTAAAATAACGTGAAATTTACAATGCCACCAGTAAAAGGGCAGTAATATAATAATAATAATAACGAAAGACACTTGGCGACAACATATGTAGGTGTGTCTCCCTTCTCCCTTTAATAATAGAAATCGCTCTGTTTCCCCTCTATTACTGGTTATTCGAGTTGAACATTGAACCAATAGGTTTTGTGATGCTTTACGGCTGTTGTTCTTAAATTGCTCCATAGGGTATTATTTAATAAGACAAATGTGAGAATCTACGTGCTCACACTTGGAAGCATGCTCGTATAGCAGAACAACCTTTCTTGTACTGTACTGTATGTCATATATATAGTTTTACTTTTTATAATGTAAAAATAAGCCTGACTTGGAAATGTTTTTGTTTAGCTCTCTTACGTTTGAAAACATAAATTTCTTTCACATTTTACTATCTCGCTAGATTACTTTGTTACCAAGCGTTCGAAACGAAAAGTGCATTATACTCTCAATCATAAATACTTTCTTTACACTTCACAAAACTTCATTGCAAGTAGTGCTCCCATTTCTTGAAAAAAAATTACCGTCTCGTTCGTATCAACACATTTTCCCGACATCCCCGGCACTCCACCAAACACAAGTTGACAGGTTCAACAGTATTATGCCAAGGTAATGGATATTTTTATGCATAGAAATGAATGCGTAATAAGATTGCCCAAAAACTTGACCGTCGTCACTAACGTTGGGTATCCTAAACCGAATGATTCGCCCAGGTTGCGTAAAAAATCCAACATTGCATAAATCTCCCATTTTTTGCTGATCCCGCTTTTGACATTCTTCAAAGAGCAAGTAGGGAAATTTCTACCTTTTTTCAGGATGGACATAAAACGACACAAACCCGTATTACTATTATAACAAGCAGTGCTAGAAATTGTGCCAGGAGAGCACATAAAAATTCAGCAAACACACTAGTCTACATTGGCAGACTCACAGCAACGCTGCCCATCACCATTATTTTTATTATTACTATTACTATTATTATTATCACAGGGAAAATTTCACGTGAATAGAAACGGCATACTGAGAAGATAGAAAAGTTTGCTTCCTGTTCTTTTTTGGTGATGTATCTATTTCATTTTTTTGTCCTTTCTCCCGTCGTTCCTCCTTCTCCTCTATAATCTTAAATAATTGAGTGCTTCTTTCGTACTCGTTCCATACAGTTTTTTCGTCTACTCTCTCTCTCTCTCTCTATTCCACCCTCTCATTCTTTTCTTGTGCTTTTCTTGTTTCTCCTTTGTTTCTCATTCATGCATCGAAAACTCGCTCACAATGTCGTACGTATATGTACGTACACATAAACATACGCTTAACGTTTGTACTAGACGTGTGAAAGCACATGGAGCTTGGAGAAAGTACAGAGAATGTAAATGTAATAGTGTAAACTTAAGTACAGCGGGGAAATACCTGCAGTAGTGTTACTAACATTCTCAACAAACTAAATTTAATATACCCATTGCATGCCCAGACGCGGGGACATTGAGTTAACCACTTACATCGTGAGTTGATTTCTTTTAAACATTTTTTTATTTCGCTCAGTAATGATGACAATATCAACTTCATACTACACACTTTGCGAATACTATCTTTGTATTTATGTGCAACTTTATTTCATTTTTGAGTTGTACCACCATCCCGAAAAAGTCGTGTTACTGCTGCGTGTAAAGCAAACAGATTTGGAAATGGTGTACATCCATACATACACATATAAATATATACTTGAGTGCTTATTTTATAAATTTATTTAGTTGACACTTCAGCTCAGTTCTGCCTTGGTAGGGAGTAAATGTGTGTATAGTACCGTACACTTTTGAAACTTTATTACGTAAGTTATGCACAAAGTGAAACAAGCTGAATGAATGTATACATATTATGCATGACAGACTGTGTGTATGTTTTTTGCCATTTATTTTTGTACCCTCCATAATATAGTTCAATTTGAGAGGGACCTGCTGCTAATACTAACACAGTTGCTTTGATATACACTCATACATAGAGAAAGTGCGACTCCGTCGTTCGTTTCTCTTCTTTTCAGTTTTTGTTCGCGTTAATATTGGTTGAGTTTGTTTTATCTAGCTAGTTTCTCCAAAGTGAGATGTGAAACTTTCCTCGTGGTGGGGGCTGATAGCAGTGGCAGGACAGAATTTATTAGTAAAACAAGCGAGAAAGCGGGAGTTGTCTGGTTCTTAATAAGGACCTGTGTTATACGAAGTAGTTTTTCCCATTTGCTTCCTTCCGTCCGGACCTCCATCTCGACGAAATTCGTGTCAATGCACTTGCTGAGTTTACAGGGAAAGCAAACACTATCGCCTTTTGGCGTCACCGGAAAATCTCACTGCGCTGCGGAATGAGCAACGAGCGTGATTATAAACATCATGTCTCAAGTTTCCCAGAAGGAGGATGGATTGAATGGATGCGGTGCTATGAACATGCTGATGTCGATACATTGTGCATAGCTATTCATTATATTTGTTTGTACAACTGTATTTGTTATTATAGTTGTACAACTTTTCCATTTTCCTTTTTCCTTCATGTCGTTTCTTTTATGATTTCGTGGAAAGTGGAATAGAATACAAACAGACATTTGCCTACCGACACTCGCTCATAGTATGTCAATAACACAAAATAACTATGCAACGTAGCAAGGTTATAAATGTAGGTGCTTCTGATCATGAAAATCTAATAAATAACTGTCAATTTCAGTAAACTGAATTGCGTTATTTTTTCGCTAATTTACCAATCATGCATCACCCCGTGACACTAAATGTCATACCCGGATAGAAAGCTAGCAAAGGGATTGATGTTTTCCCAGCTATACTCCCGTTAACTGTTATTGTTACATATCCCAGACGTAACCACGCTCTACAGCTTAAAGAAATGAAAAAATCAGCTTATGGTTATGACAATCGAATTCGAGGGAAAATTCATGAAATGAAACTATTAAATTGTTTTTGAGTTTGCATTTCTTCCAAAATACATAACACGATTATTGTTTGAACAAAACGGAAAACATACAACATAGATCAGCAGTTACGGCGCCAGAATTTCTTTTCAATTTTTCCCAAATAAGGCTCAATTTCATCACATGCATTCACCGACAGCAAAACTACTCTTATGTGTCACTTTCAGTTCAAACATGTAAAACTTTACCAAGCTGCTGACAACAAAGATAATAATGTTGCTATTTATAAACGGAAAACCTTTCTTTGCTCAAAATAAACTAATCTTGGTGTAAACAACCACTTGTCGTTATTATCATAATGTCAAATACACCTTATCTCAACCCAAGCGATGGATGTTGATAATTTTGAACAAATCGCAAACGAATATCTACAAAGTGTGCTGGTTGTTTACAGGAGGGTTAAAAATAGTACATACTGTAAACGTGTAAATGATATTCTTAAGCTTTTGCTTCATTGTATTGATTATTTTTAGACTTTATATTGTTTTACTTCAGTGAGAACCAAGCTTTGAACTTTACGATGACATATATTCATATAACCGGGTACACTGAAACAAATAAATCACCCCATTCCAATGAACTTCATACTTTAATTTAAAGCCGTAATGGACATTAATTGTGGTCTTCTTATCCTATCTACGTTACTTAAATTCACTGATATATTTTTCATACATATATTTTATACGAGTTTGTTCATTTGCACGATCCATTCATCTACACTACTGCAGACGCACATTTTAGTCGTTATACGACCAAATCTCTGAAACGATTTATGGAGTGAGACTCTTTCCGTCTCTTTCTACACAGACACGTCAGAACGAATTGTATGTTTGCTCTCTGGGCAAATTGAGCATCACATCGGTCGAACGAAATGCACACACAGGCATTTATGTGAATGCGTGTACGTATGTAGTAGGTAGAGTGGTATCTGATTTTGCTTTCAGACTTTTTGGTTAACGAGTTCATGGAGATGGTAAATGTGTATTAAATGTTTGTTTATCCATCGAAACCATTACTGTTGAAGATGATTGTTGACATTTCAAAGTGACCTCTCCCTCTGCATGTTCATTTTGAACCTTTTACAACATTACATTCACCACGTTAACACAACCAATAAATGGCATCCATTACTGGTCTGGTTGACGTGTAACTTTTTTCTTGCATTGCCAAAAGGTCCTATTATGTAAGAGAAACGAATTTTAATTTCTTGAACATACCGCCATTATATATTAGGATTTACGTAGGAAATTTTCTCTTATTACACCAGATGCTGTATTTGTCGTTCGTCTGGCCGTGTGTCAACACGATAATACTGTATAAACTTGCTTCGAATCACAAATCCTGTTTTGTTCCAAAACATAACTCTATTCTCCCTCAGGAAGCGTGCTCATATCCATCGTACACTCGCATAGGGTAGTGACCGTTTGCATTTTAAAAACACAAACCGTGGCATATAAAATTTGCAATGTATAATTATTTGCGTTGTCGTTGGTAGTCGCCAAAATAAGCAGATAAATGTTTATGGTACTGGGAATATATAAATAAGCAATTAGTTTGTTACCACCACGGTTATTGGTTGTAATCTTTGCTATTATTTAAAACACAACGACTGAAACCAACATGATTCATCAACAGTCAACATTGGTTTTCACAGTTCCCAAAGATTATGAATGAAGTCAGAGAGTGTCATGTGCCTGGGTTTTTTTCTTTTACCAAAGAAAAGCAACTTGGTGACATGACCAGGTTAAAAACATCGCCACACCGTAAAGAAAAATATTAAATTGGGCGGCCAGACGTTGTTGTAAAAGTTTGTAAGCAAATTACCTAAGCAGTTATGAGCCTAAGCTATACACATTATGACCACGCTGAACAAAAGGCTGAAATGTTTGTTCGCAACATCACATGACTGTTTTCTTGGATGTTCTGACATGTCTCTTGGTTGAACATTGAAAAAAAGAGCGAAAGAAACCGTCATAAAACCAGCTCTTTAGCACCATCCTGTCATCATCATCACCATATCTTTTCTTGCTTTTCACTTTGCAAATACTTAATCATTATTACCATTATCAACAAGCATGTTTTGTTGGATCTAAAAATAGAACGATTTTTTAATGGTTCATGAACTGTCTATTTCGTATAAATAACATTGACATCAATTACAGGCTAACTTTCTTCTCTATCTACTCAATCTAACCAACAATAATCTTTAGTGTCAGGCAATGGAGCCACAAAAATTATCCTTTGTTGAACTTCCAAGTTTGAAAGCTTAGAATATTGAGAGACTACATATAGAAACGTGCATATTTCTTTGGTCAAGTAACGAACGACACATAGATTTGTCGGTGGTAGGTAATTGTTGCTGAGTTGAGAGTGTTGTTGACTATGTCGACTGCTCACTGGGGACGATCTTCACTGGTGAGCTAAACGGCCAATTGTATAATTATGTTCAACAACACAAACACTCAATTGGTTTGTTTACTTGTAGTGCAAGCAAGCACGAAAATGTGTAGATAAAAACACGAGATAATTTGTTTTCTTAAAAAAAGTATTATTTCCTTTTCTGTCTGGTGTGTTTGTAATATAAATCGTTGCAAAAAATAATGGTTGTTTGTTGTTGTTTTTCTGTTCTGTAATGTTTACTCAGAAAAAATAAAAGCTTTCTTAAGAATTTTGAAATAAGTGAAGTAAGAGAAGTGAAGAAATTTCTGTAAATAGTCAGACATCTTATGAAATATATGATCTCTTGATCAATTGCTAGTTATTCCTTATTTACACTGGATATGAGATTATGGTTTGTTTACTTGTAGTGCAAGCAAGCACGAAAATGTGTAGATAAAAACACGAGATAATTTGTTTTCTTAAAAAAAGTATTATTTCCTTTTCTGTCTGCTGTGTTTGCAATATAAATCGTTGCAAAAAATAATGGTTGTTTGTTGTTGTTTTTCTGTTCTCTAATTTGTTTACTCAGAAAAAATAAAAGCTTTCTTAAGAATTTTGAAATAATAAATGAGAAGTGAAGAAATTTCTGTAAATAGTCAGACATCTTATGAAATATATGATCTCTTGATCAATTGCTAGTTATTCCTTATTTACACTGGATATGAGATTGGCTATATTCGGAAAACATTTTTAGATAGGTTAAAATGAAAATAAACGAGTTCATAATTTATGTTCATTTGACTACGTAACGAAGAAAAGTAATTGGACTGTAGTTTGTGTTGTTCGGTGAATTGCAAATTATTTTGTAGGAATTGCTTTTTAAATAAGTTTGTACGCTCTACAGACCGGGTCTACCATTCAAAAGAAATCATTAAGTTTCCCGTTCACTTGTAACGTTTCGTCATGGAAAACCTTACGCAATACATATTGACATTTTCTCGCAAAAAAAACCTTGTTAAAGTACAGGTGATCATCGTCATTATAATGATCGTATTACGTTTATGATATGTCATGCCGTATTAAAAAAGTAGCATAATCATTGATTTCAATCCGCTAAGTTCTAACGTAAACACAAACAACTTTTCGTGACAATCTGAAAATGTATGTATATTTTTGGTAGGGTGTTGGAAAACCGAATGTCACATGTCCAAGAATGCATAATAAATGTAAATCAATCATGACAGAGTAAACGAAAGAGAAAATCACCACACGATTTTTGCTGTGATCGTAAATTTACCATATTATGGAGCAACAGGAATTAATTTATCCACTGTTTATAATGACTATGTTTGGCGATTTTCGTCAATATGTTCATTTTTTGCCATTTAAGCTGTATAGTTCAGCTTGACTTGTAAACTAAAAAAAATTTTGATGGGGTATTTGTTACTACAATGTTTGGTTCGATAGTAAAATGTTTTCTTTAGATATTGAATATATGGTTATATTATGACATTTGGTCCATACGTAACAATTCAACTTTGAGCATTTTAAGTTGTCTCATGTAATGCAATATGTAATGTACCTTTGAATGTAAATTCTCTAAGCCTGCCTCTTTTAAACGCTGGTCGAAATTTATTCTCGGTGTATTTCATACTGTATTTGTTGTACAGGTACTGTAAATGTGTTCTAAAGGGGCTGAGTAAAAAATTTTGGCTTAAAACTTCACAAAATATGCATTGAGAGACCATTTATTGAATGAATAATGGTTTTTAGGCATTAAAGATTTCGCCAAACAAACGCCAAAATTCGTGGATTGGGTTTAATTTGAGAATGAAAATAATTAGTGAATTGGCTAGTTGGCGGCCTCTATTAAATGACGGGTTAAAAATGACGTGTTTTGAACAAACGCCCGGGTGTTTATTAGAGAATTCACACAATGTTCAATCCCAATGGTTAGCCAATGCGTGATACTTATGAATATACTAAACTTTCGATCGATGCACAACGATGGTGTGCATGAGCCTAACCGTCTTCAAGTTTCAAGTACGATGGTGTAATAAAAACTCCGAGTTACTTAGGACAACAGTTAGTCACCACCGTGCATAACTGATGAACAGGGCGGTAGAAAAGACTATGGTGACTACGGTTAAACGTGTATGCTTAGTCAGATGACCTTGCGCTAGTGAAGAAGACAAACTGGATTTCCCTTGCAGATGTTCAACAATTTAATGTGCCACTAGTAGATAACGACAAAACTGATTCGTGTGCTCACCACTGTAAATGTACATGTACTGTACTTGAGTTCCTAGTTAAACTCATGCTTACTTTCGTTTGAAACAATCATTAGAAAAAACTTAGCGCGCGGCCATTTTTTGTACGCTTGCAACATTGGAAAATAGGTAATTATAATGTCATAAAAGTCATAATGTAAAAGTTAAAAAACAGTTTGTGCATACAAAATGGTCCTTGTTAGCAGTATAGTACATTGTATACATTTTACAGTCATTACACCACACAGTATTTACAATTGACAATGGAATAGTTAGAAAACATCGGCACTTTTTTTACAGAATACTTCACACAACTGGCTTTGAGAAAATCCTTTTAGTTTCAATATCATTGCCATCATGAAGTTGTGATATGTAGTAACGTTGGGGTCAAACAGCAGATAATTCACAATCCAGTGATATATACAGTTGAAGTAGAAGTTGAGTGCAAGCAAAATAAAATGTATTTTGTAGTTTGGTAGTACTATTTTAACATATGAAGTAGTATATTTTGTAGTTGTGGCCACAACTAATGCGACCAGCCTGTTTTGGTCTGAGGGTGACATACTGTCCAATGTCCATCATGCATCAGGCTGGTGTTGGATTCGAGCTGACCCCTGTTAGCCATTCGAATAGCTGACCGCAAGGCTTTAGTCGTGTTTAGCAGATTACTCCATTATTATTTTATTCTATCTAAACGTGATTTACATCAATAGATTAATTTATGGTAATTATGAGGGCTGTAATACGGCCCTTTTTGGAAAACTTTTAGGGTCAAGATTACTCTAATTATAGTAACCACGAACGGGTCAAACTCTGCATTCATGTACTTTTAAGTGACTCATTTAAGTCAAAACTAGTGAAAATTGGGCATGTAAAAAGATTGTATGTAAAGCAAAGTAAAATGCTGGTCGTATACCATAGTTCAGTTTATTCATACATAATATGGACAGTTGGGTAGGTGGTGGTACATCATGAGTGAAATAATGACAAACATTCTAAGAATATTTTAGAAAATTGTACAGTATACTTGTTTTTGAATGCCAGCTTTGTCCATTGCTCATTACTAATCTGATTTTTCTTAAATATTAGTAATCAGCAAAGTCTTGTTTAATCTTGTGTGCAAATCTTATTGTCTTAAACATTCCAAGTCGTATCACGTTTTAAATAAACCTTCAAAGTAATAGTAGCAAAGTGACGAAGTAAAGACTGGAATTGTGTTCAACAAACCCTCCAATCCTTCCTTAAAAAATTTTCTTTCTTACCAACCCACAAATACCAGAGATGCGCCAAAATGACCTTTGACCTCGTTGAGCTAGGGCGTCAAACTTTTTTCCACTTTCAGAGGAGGCCATAGGCGTTCTATATACTACAAGGGTGGTGGAAATCGCCCCACAAACACCAGAGATACACCTACGTGACCTCTGACCCCTTTGACCTGGAAACCCCAAAATCATTCCCAGGGGAGTTGGCGAAAACAGAATTTCAAAATTCGAAACCGTTTTTGAGTTATCGCACGAACATACGGACGGACGGACAGACAACGCAAAGTTAATAAGTGACTTCGTCAATTAATAAGGCGGCCAAATTTCTTAATGCACTAAAACGAGTAGTTTGGGTTTTTCACAGTTTCATGTTCATGTTATATCAGGTAATATTCTTACTCAGCGAACGCTACAGTATTTCATTGTATTTTGCAATAGATACGGAAAATCGACTTTGTTTTTAAATCAGTTTTAAATAAAACGAATAAATGAATTTAACATGGTGAAAATGTTATGGAAAAATTGATTTAGCGTCACATTTTAACACTCTCAGTTACCAGACAAAACAAGTGTTTTAATGTTTTCATTCGCATTTTTTTATATAGCATCATAAAACGTTGCGATACAACGGTTTCCATGAAATAGCATAATTTCAAATTAATCTTTACTCAATTTGGTGCGAGCAAAACTTATATGTCACGTCAGTGCTCTAATTGTAGAGACGGCTTAAACTTGAATGCAAATGCAACGTTTTTTGCATAGTATGCGATTTTTATGCACAAGTTTAACCGCCCACGCACCTTGTAGCTTGGGTCTGAATTTAAAGTACGAACAAATACAGAATATATGTGGTATGTATAACCAACGTGAAGTCGGAGACCCGCTGCTGTGCACTTTCTTTGATCGCAAAAAGCTCCTTTTGACCTATGTTACTTACTTTTGAACTTTGCATTGAAACTGGTCGACTCGGTCGAGTACGGCAAAGAAAATTCACATTACCTCATCAAGTTGCCCAAGCACCTCAACGCAATTTATTGCTGGTACATATTTGAAAGTACATTACTAAATGGAAAGAAGCCAGAAGAAATCTCACCTTCGGTGAACACTTTTTATAGGTTTTTTCTAAAAGACCGTTACAGGAACCAATGTATAAGGTTTTAATAAGTATGGAATGGAGTGTTACTGTCCAATTTATGTGAAATTATGTAACACAGATAGTTCGTTTTATACTTAACACACACTGTACCACTGGGTGCACGGAACAAAACATCCTAAAAAGTCCGGAGTAGTGTTCATAAAGTGTACATCGCGTTTGCCTTATTTTACCGGATTTTATGTAAATACGACCAGAATTCCTAATCGTGCACAATTATGTTATTATTATGTCCGGCCGTATCGGTACACAGTAACTCAGAAAGCTGAGTTATAATTTTTCAATCGGTAGCTATATACAACAAAGTAATAGTAGCAAAGTGACAAAGTAATCACAACTGTGACCTTTGACCCCTTTGACTTACAGAATTAAACTTTGTCCACTTTCAGGGGAGGCCATGGGTTTACATATATACAAAGTGGTGAAAATTACCCCAGAAACACTAGAGATACACCTACGTGATCTTTAACCCCGTTGACCTGGAAACCCCAAAATCATTCCCAGGGGAGCCTTTGGGATGGGGAACCGATTAAGGAAACTAAATTACAAATTTCGAAACCCTTTCCGAGTTCCCGCACGAACGGACAGACAGATACAGATAGACGGACAGATAACGTAAAGATAATAATTGACTTCGTCACTTAAGAATTAGAATTATGTCTTGTTCTAGCAGGTATACCCAATATTTATCTACAGAGATTAATAGAGTGGTGAAGGGTCATCTTTGAGAAACTTATTCAAAGTTACTGAAATGCGGTACACAGTTACTTTTAGGTACAGTTATATACTCTTAGGTCAGGTATACAAGGTAGCATCACATTCCTCTATATCAAATAATCAAAGCTGAATCACAGGATCGGCAAAGCTGAATATAACTCTGACCAGGAAACACCGTCAAGTGTTATCTGAACCTGCGGTTCCCATTAATGAAAAAATACTAATTCGGACGTGTAGAGCACGATTCCGTCTGCAAAAGTAATGTTTACTAATTTTTAGCAGCGTTTGAATCCGACGTGTAACACTATGATCGGATCACATAGTAAGTATCTACATTGTACGAGTACGTCTTATGTATAACCACGCTCAAATTCATCGTGAGTACACACAAATATTAGTTCATGGGTTCTCCTTAAATCTCTTGGAACTTAGGTCAGAAAAAGCTACTAGATTTAAGTACTATTAGGACTATTAGGTGAATGGTCGATTACTAATAATGGTTTAATAAGATTACTATTAATGATTTATAAATGGTCTTGCTGTCACATTAGAAATAAGTCTGAAAAATTATATAGTTTTATCCATGAAAAACATGTTAGTATGTTGTTACTATTTCTTTTATATGTGGCAAAGTCCATAATAATATAATCAAAATTCGTAGTATTGTTTTGAAATATCTTTGCATGTATTATGGATGCAAATACAGTTAGTACAGGAAATTTGCGGATTCAAACGCAGGTGAAAATTACTAAACGTTACTTTTGCAGACCAATCTTGACAGAATCGTGTTCTCCATGTGCGAATTGATATTTTTCACCAATAGGAACCTCTGCAGGTTTAGATAACAACTGACGGCGTTTCCTGGTGAGACATGTAAGTCTATTATAATTAACCAAATGATTCGTATTGACAGGGGCTATACGTTATTTTGACATGACCTCTAGGTCAACCATGGCATATCTTCGGTTGCTCTGACTGATGCTGAAATTGTAATTTGTAGGGCTCAAATTCCGTACACAAAAACTTATGGAAACTTGTAAGTTTGCAAGTAGCTTTTGTAAGTAAAGATGTACGAAACATGAGTGCTGCTGCTCGTACAATATAGCATATTGGTTTTACCCCGATATCACTCCGGCCAGGCCCAAGTGAGATCAGGGATACTCTTGATTCATTGGTTTCCAAACCTCTGGTTTGCACGATTGCACGTATGACGGGGCCAAAGTGTATTTTGCCCATAGATGGTTTTCAGCATTACTTAATAGTTCCCATCAACAATAAAAAAGTCCAATGATAAATGTGGGCCTTGTCATGCTCAAACCTGAGGTTCTTTCCTTTTTCCTGCCCGACTCTGAAAATACTGCTATGAAGGTATCCCTTTTCTTCTGTTCAATAGGATAAGAGCTGATATTGATCTTGATTGCACATAAATAACCATAATATGTGTGAGGTGTCCCGGAAAAAATTATTAGTATGTAAAAATGCATGTGCAAAAAATAACGCACCGGCAGCAGAAGGTATGATGATTTACGATAGCGTCACTCGCTTTCGCGTATATGATTTCTCCATTTGCAAACTTTTGCTTTGCTTGAGGCGGCTCTCTTTCTAACTATCTCTCCTCTCTCTGCTGTCAAGTCTATTCGTTTTTGCCGTTTAAATATTTATAGGGAAATACTCCTGTAAAAGAAGCATGCGATGAAAAGAAAACATTGAATCTGACGGGCAATGTTACACATTATTATTATATCTATCATGTCCATGTGTAAGTAATATGAGTGTCTGTCCGCTTCTCACTTAGATCCGTCTTAGCACCACCATAATGTCAACAAGCATTAAAGTTTTCTTCACATTCCTTTATGGCAGGTCTCAGGTTTTCCTGACTTCCTATGTATGTTGCAAGAAAAGCAAATCCACCAAAAATGCAATTTAGACTTTCTATCTCCTTTCCCCATATTACATTTTTAATAGTCGTTTAGAGAATGCCGTTATAAGTTATATGTACACTTATCTTTATTTGAGCACTAGAACAAACATCTATCATCATCGTCGACATCGTTGTCGGATTCACTGAAACTTGAAAGTCATATTATTCACCGTATTTCAACTAACATGTCCAAAATGACAGCGAATTTCGCACATAAGAACTACCGCAGAAAATGAACCATTTCTCGTTTCCTTTAAATCCGATCTGGTTGTTTGTCGGTGTCTAGAGTGAGATAGGTTGGATGGTGTGTAAAAAACCGTTCCTGCTGATTTTCAGACGATGATGCAGAAAAAGTCATGATGCTTTGCTCGTTTTTAGTCGTAATAAAATACATGTACTGACTGCTCCTTGTCAGTGATAATGAGGGGAATGAGTTTAAATTTTGTCCTTGAACTAAGTTAAATACATAGTCATTGCACACTTACGTCATCATCGTCAATATGTTCATTGTGCATTTAAAAAAATAAAGTTAGCAATATGAGACCATAATAAATAATCATTCTAAGAACTACCATACTCGTTCATCTTGGCAATGCGGGAGATCCAAAAGTGTAGTCCAGGCAATGGTAGTCGCACATTTTCAAGCGTTTCTAAACCATGTGGGAATATTTTTTGAACTTGACTTTTTTAACTTTTAAAGCACAACTGCAAGCTTTTATTATGCTCAATATAAAGCTTTGACAGAGCAAAAGCAGCACTAAGAATGCTGTATCATGTAAAAGATGTTAGTTTGGAGCAACGATTGGAATATTGGCTTGATAACAGCATTAAAGAGAGATAAAGTTGCGCTAGATATCCAAATACCCATCCATATGTCAACTTTCTGCTAAATAGTGTTCTCCTGAATCTCATCTTTTATCAGTTATTATCCTTCAATCACCACTTTCATGTCTTTGCACATATTTGATCGTACAAAAGAATACCATAGCTGTTACTGCCACCGAGGGTCTTTGATATGTTACTCATTTTCATAGATGATCATAAAATTTCTGTAAAATGACAAATTATTTGTCAAAAGAAGGGATTTGTGGTTAATATTTATCACCAACCACTACTATTTTGTGTACAGGTCGGGTTGTCTACAATAAAGTAAAATAAAATAAGCTTTTCAGAACAGAAGATACTCAAATCAGGATCGAGCAGAGTACAGCTCTGAAACTACAACTAGGGATTAAGTTTGGTACACTCATAAGCTTGTAGTCTGCTTTTAGTGAGCATATGGATATTAAAGTAAAGTTGAAAGTATGGATACATGACAATACTACTTCTGATCGCACATTCCAGTTTACTGAATTTTTTGTTATTAGATGTATTTTACTAACGTAGGTTTAAGCCAGGATCAAGTAGTAATTAATTAAGTTAATTCTTTTTTGACAAGTAATTACATGAAATTATCTCGTAGTTAAAATTGCTACAAACTATAACCTTTTTCAGACAGAGGAGCACATTTATTTATGAAAGCATACGAGTACGGGATTATGTGTTGGGTTTTGCTCGATATTAAATTCCTTTCGAATAAAAGCTGAATGCCAACGGAGAAAATACAGTCTTTCCTGCCTTGCAATCTTGCAGACATGCTTTTGTTTGCGGTAAAGTATACTTAAAGTGAAGTGAAACTAGGTGAGCTATACATACAGTGGGTTTTGACGACAGTGATTTTTGAGATGTATGAAACTTAGCTTCGGAATAGGACTTATGGAAAAGCCGTCAAATAAATATGAAATACATAACGTTTTCCCAAAATATCCCTTTAGAATTAAATCCAGGAGGACTAACACAGTATATAAGTGGTATGGACTCCGGAGAAACTCTTGTTTGTTTAGACTGTGCTCATATATTAGGTGAAAATATTCCGTACTATAATTTCGAAAATAATATATGTGTAGATACATGTACTAGTCAGATATTTCAATATTTAAAAATGCTTAAAATATTCTCGTTGCTAAAAATATCTGTTTTGAAAATTGTTTTAGGCAACAACACTTGTAATATAAACAAACCAATGCATGATTTTTGGGATCTTCCTTAATTTTAGCCATATAAACCCTATCATAAATATTGACTGATAATGCTGAACCTGCGTTCTTAAATCCTACATACACTTATTTTACACTAAAAACGCTTTTGTCGAAAATATAGGAATTATAGTCTTGTTAATTTTTTT
>JAHZNB010004910.1:0-14881 GCA_027744295.1 Callyntrura guangdongensis
AGGTCACCACCTTAGCGCCGACAAGGTTGTTGAGGATATCAAGGAGGCAGGCATTCATTGGCGTTACCTCAAAACGCTAAAGGAACGTGAACAATTTATGGTTTCATACCTGATGTCTGTCATTGACGTATCATTAACTTTCATGTAAAGCAGTAAACCCTTTCCCTGGGGAATACACCGTCCGGGTAAACCACCTACCGAGGAATCCTCCGCCTTGCAATCAGAACTGGCCATAAATGAGTTCCGCTTGCAATACTTCGTAAACACTTATACTCATAATGAAAAACTGTTTGTTACGATCATGTAAATTAGTCATTAACATTTAATTTGTGATATAGCTTATTTTTTGCCCAAACTATCAAACTTGTTTTAAACCATGCGGACAGTCCAAATATAGTTTCCGGTTGATAATTTGGACAAGAGTTATCCGTTTATTTATATAGAATAAATGTTACAAGTAAGTAGTGCAAAAACTAACTGTGGTCGTTTGAAAGTTTGGACTTAAATGCCACAGGCTGGATCAAACTATGGGAGGTTCTCTAAACCATCATGACAAAGGGTATGATAAGCAAATCTACTTGTTTCTGCTGCCATCAGTATTCATGAGCTCAACAATTCAACTCAAGGTTAACATTCAAAGTGTTTAACAGTTGTCATATTTATTGGCATGCTTTATTTGGTTTCATGTCAAGTTTTCTCGATTATTTTATATACGTATTTTTATTTCATATGTTTCCTACAGTCGTACACATAAAAAACGGGTATGGTTTGAAATTTGCGTTTATGTAGTAAGAATAACTAAGCCGTCATTTAAATCCCACGTGGTGAATGGTGATACCTTCTAAAAATCTGGATAAGTACTTCAACAACGGCTAAGTTTAATACTTTACAAGTTTAATCTTTTTCTACATGACCATGTCGCAAACGTTTTCCCAAACTCAGTTTAGATAATATTGGGAATTACTAATAGTCCATGTGCAGCAAACATGGCTCAATAAACCAGTTATAATTGGTTAGACTATCCTTTCTTGTAGGCTCGGCATAGTTGTAAGCATATTCGTAGTCTGGAAACTACCTTTGTAAAAGCACGAACAACTACATACCATGTTGCAGTTTAATTAATACTTCATAGTATTTTATACAAAAACTCAAGCATTAATATTGCTATTATCAGTCCATGACGAACCGGTTACCGGCGGTTTAGTAGTGAAAAGGACCAGGCATAATAACAGTCTTTCATGGGTTGGATTAAATAATTAATAATACAAGACATGCAGTCAATATATACCAGCAGCTGCTGCCTAGATCTATGTTGTTAGATTAAAAACAGCAAAAGTTGAATTTACTGATGTATTGTTGTTATCGATAGCAACAACTAATATAAAGAGTGTTGAAGAAGTGAAAAGGGCTTATGTTACGTTTTTTAAATCCAACTTTGCTGAACCGAGACAATATAAAAATTCTAATCCTAAACTACCTGTAAATGCAAACAGTCAATTTGCGAGGGAAACAAATTTGACAAGAGATACTATACATTAACTCATTATTCAAAAAGTCCCGCCATGCTAACGCCGAATAAAAATTTGAAAACTGGTTTTAACGTGACCATTTACCTACTTAGGATCACTTATTCACATGAAAATTTTAGTTTTACTTACAAAAGTATTTATTTCCAAACCGATTCTACTGAAATTTGGTACAGTTAATTGGATGTGACACCATATTAAGATAGGCAAGCCTTTACCCGAAATGGTAAATTTTAGACCTGATATAGTCCCTCCAGTAAAAGCACAGTGAAAATTTAATTTTAACGTACAAAATCTTCACTTCTAAACCGACTTGGCAGAAACTTGGTAAATTGATTTGGGTGCCATAAAAATTAGGTTACTTAAAGTCTCGAGTCGAACTGATCATGCTTATCTTATGTCCTTATACCGTATGTCAAAATATCCTAACAAAATTTTAAGTTTAACTTACAAAAATCTTCATGACTGACAGTCATTTCTTAACAAAATTTCCTAAATTTTTTACAGTGGTTCTTAACACACATCTATAGGTTAAGTGTGGCGCCAAAATGAACATTTTGAGACCCCTTGAAATACGAAAATCTACTTTTTAGTCGCTAGGAGTTTTTATTTTGAACTTAAAAATAGAATTAATTCTTAATTAATTTGGCTGAAATTTGGTATTTATATTCCGGAACAACATAAACCACTTCAACCAAAGACGAGCATATCAACATACAATAAGAGAGAAAAATGCTTTGCATCAAATGAACATAACGTTCGTCGCAACAATTTTCTGTTCAAGAATGGCTCTTATCGGCTATATTCACACTTATATTTGTTTATATGTTCATATTTACTTATTTATTGGAAGAGTTTTTGTATGAAATTTATTTTTCAAATTGCCTAACGAAGAAATATTTATGATAAAAATACGGACCAAGATTTTGCAGAAGAAACATTCAATAATTTGCAATAGTCTCGAACCAAATATCAAAGTCTTAAGTGCAAACAAATCCTGTTTGTATATACATAGTAGTACTCATAATCTTTTTGCGATAAACAAGCCATCATATAAAGGTTTCCCTTGTAGATAACTAACGATAAGTTGGTCAATGCTTTTTTTATCGACCCTTACAAATTATCATGTGAATTATTACTACTGGACTTCTTAAATGAAAACTAATTGGTTTCTATTAAACATTGTTGCAACGAAATAACAATCTATGCACGATGTTAATATCTTCTCAAATTGCAGACTATCATAATGTCGGTTATTTCCAGTTTGCTGTGAATTTCGATCCATCCGAAACTTGCTAAGCTACATATGTATAATGTATCGTTGCTGTCGAAAACTACCAAGTGCAATTAATTTAGTTCGAGTTGCGACAATAAATTACTTCAGTCTACCTTCTGTTGTATTCAAGTGAATACAATGTCGAGCATCGTCTTAATTCACATTAGACCACTTTGTGATTCCAATAGCGACAGAAGTTTGGTAGCCTTGCAACATTAGGCCCACAGAATGAATATTTGGAGTATTAAGAAAGTTACGGTTTTAGCGTTCGTATTGGCGAACGTAGAACTTGTTCATGGTAGTGCTTTCACGATGACACAAAATCCACCCCGCAAATATTTATCGAGTGCAAAGTACAACAGTCCATTTATAGTGTCACAAATGGATTCAAGAAAGCAAAGAAATTTAGCGAGAAAATGTCAATTCAACAAATTTTTAGCAGTAGTCATGTTTCTTCAGGTACTGACTAAGCTACGATCATCTAAGAAAGCACTTGAAACGTCGGAAAATATTGTAGGGCTGCTTGGCCTGACACTTCTTGCGATGATAATTTCCTTATTACAAGTTCAATTGAGAAAGCGGTCCGACATCATGGACTATCTTAATGGCCTAGTGAAGTTGTCCAGAGATAACCTGCATCTGCCCTCGAATGTAACAGGAACTTCTCTAATACAAAAGTTATGTCTTCTGTTTATTCCATGTTTACTAGCAACCAACATCCTGCTCCCTCTTGGATACGTACTTATCTTTCATCTGAAAAACCCATGCAAGTGTTCTCTGATTGGCTACTTTCTACTGCCGGATTGTCTCCAACCGTCTAATAAATTTGCAACATATATGCCATTCTGGCTGGGAGCGCTTATAACCAAATCAGTAAAGCTTATTATATTCGGAATAAATACATGGGCCTGGTTTGTTGGATTACTTGGATCTATGTTTGCAGCAAATGTACTTATGCTTCTTTCTGTGATGATGATAAACGAGGCAATTACAAGGTAAATTTGTCCAACTTTGAGTTAAATTGTTATCAAATATGGAATAACTTTTGAATATGGTATTGTTTAATGGTTTCAGTTTTTGGTATCAACTCAGAAAAAGTAAAACAATATCAGAGCAGATACAAGTCACAAAAAGGTATCGCGAAATAATGCTAATCGGTAATTTGTGTAACTTGGCGCAAAGTCAAATTGTGCTTCGTCTGGTTGTTTGTGCAATGAGCGTACTTTCCATTTCATTACCTCTTCTTGTTAAAAACTTTGGCAACGACGACAACACAGTCGTTTCGGCTTTCCTAGGAATGTGCATTCTGGATGCGGTGATTGCAATATTAGTCATGCTGGGCGGGGTAGTTGCTGTGTACAAAAATTCACAAAAATCTCTGGAAAATGTGAAAAGAAATGAGTGGTCGAGTTCTCATCTGCCATTGGGGAATGGCGCAAGGAGCAGACGATTTGAAGAAAAATTGACGAAAATGTTTTGGCGATCATGCGTCCCAATGAAAATCAAGTTTGGCGAAAATAATTTTGTGGAGGAGTTGACTCCGCTAAGATGCTGGAGTTTTGCCATTGATTTATCAGTACAAATACTGTTGGTAACTCATAGGTAAACTAGCGTACAAAAAGTTCTTGACAACCTGTTTTAACTCTAATACTTTCGTGTAGGTCTTGCCCGGCAAAATAAATTTTCGATGCCAAGTTTACGATTGAAAATTAATCAACAATAGAACACTAAGCTGACGGACGGGCTTAAAAATACATGCCTTGGTTGCTGCAACGACCATTTATGTTGCATTATCTTAATTTACAAATGTGCTAGTGCTATAAGTAGAAGTGTATGGTAGGAGTAGGGGGTAATTTAACGTTGTAAGATAGGGAAATACATGGGTAGGTATGGCAATGGTAAAAGGTGTGGTGGGAGGAGATGCAATGAGCCAAAGCCCATGATAGGTATGCTATATATGCATATAAATATGTGTATGAATATGTGTATAAGACAAAAGACCCAAATGGTAAAAAGGTTAAAAATTTGGAGGCATGAAAAAGATTTATTTTACATATACACATAAACTGATATATATCATATAATAATTATAGTAAAAAAGGGTCTATACATTTAGACCCATGTACATATTGTAATTGTAGTACTCAGCAAATTCGATAAGGTCGTCCGCTGTCGGCATCGCATTAAGCTCCATCATCGGCCAGGGTACTCCTCTCACCACGAAATTTTGTAGGGCCATGGCGGAGAACACGAAAGATGCATGGGAAGGCCTGCAACAAAGATAAAAGAAAAAAAGAAAATTAGTACATATAATCTTCATTATCACCATCATCAACTACATACATACATGCATATTTACTTACATGATTGTCTCGAGGATGTTCCCTGTCCCCAAATCCCGGACTTGTAGGTTGGTAAACCTATGGATCCTGAGGTATTCCCGGACAGCATCCACGTACCCAGGCTGGAGCCCCATCCCAACAAGTGTAGCCGTCCATGTTACCGGCTGGTCAGGTTCCAGACGGGAGAGAATCACAAGAGAGCATTGCGTCCGCTCAACAACAGGACCCGAGGAGGTGGTCCACAAGAAGAAGCAGGAGTGCTCGTTCTCCGTGTTGAAGACTCCGTTGTCGCCATCAAACACGACGTAGGGAGCCTCAGGGAAGTCCGGCATATGGAACATCCATGGAACAGGATCGATCCTGGCATCCCCGATGTAATGATGGATGAAGGGTGTCCATCGCTCAATATCATCACCTGGATGGATACCCATAGTGGCGTTCATAAAGGCGTAGATGCCTTCATCAGAAAATCCTTGGACAGCCATGATATTGGAGAGGTTTCTGAAGGTAAGTTGGAGAGAAAATGCAAGACTGGTTGAAGTGCTCAACTGGAAGTCAATACAGTGAATGATGGTGATCTGGGAAAACGTTTGAGCTTTTATACGAGGATCCCGAGTCGAGGTAAGTTGGACCGGGGGATAGAGTGTAATGGATATATGCGTTAGCTAAAAGTAAGTATATGAAAACATTTGTGTACTTTACACAGGTACCTTCTAGGCACCTAACGTTTTTCAGGATCTTTATTTAGAAGGGTCCAAAAGTTCAGTGTTTTTTCTCGGAAAGGTCTCAACAATGAAGAGATTATAAAAAAGGGTTATAGGAAGAAAAAAACAATGAAGAAAATTGGGAGAAGGAGCGTTGAAAATGGAACGCATAATAATCCTATCGACCTAAACGGAGAAACGATGAAAAGAAAAGGGCTAGGTACCTGTACCCCCGGCACCTGAACATGCACATTCTTGCTTGTACATGTGTTAACATGTAAACATGCAACATGTATTTCCACTCGGTCTCCAACTCAGAAGACCCAAATAAAGTCGACTCGGAATGCATGCAACCCTTTCACTTGTTTTTTGACATTTGTCGAAATACTACCTTTGCTCTCGCTCTAACCCTTGACTTTGTTGAGAAATTTTCTGAAATTTTTAAATCACCCCCACCAAGTTTTCAAAACCTTTTTAAATCATTTTTTGTTACTTCGGTACTTCGGTACTTTGATTTGAGGTCAGACTTTCAAAAGTCCATACAAAAGAATGGATACCCAACAGGCTGTCAACTCCGAAATCGGTTCAACCCAAATTTCGGTCGGAAATGGTAAAAAATTTAAATTTCTGTTCACGGATTCTGGTAGATCTCGATGAGATCTACCAGAATCCATGTAAAAATTAATCAAATTGCAACCTTTTACGAAGGCTTGTTTTTTTATATCCCCCACCCGCCCCCACCCTCCCACACTTCAGGCTATACTTACCCACCATGTTAAATGACTATATATTCTTTTATTACAGTTGCCGTACCAAAACCTGACGTGACGATGGATCCGATTGTTGAAGGGAATGATGGTGAATTTGAGTTATCTACACTGTTCGATGGAGAATTCATGCTGGCCGTCGAGCATCTTGAAAATGAATTTCCGGAAACATCGGACGACGATGACCTTATGGCCGCATGTGCTATCATTGAAGAGCCTCAACATCAGCATACACAGGCATTCGATGAAAATGATGATGACTTCCTTGCTGCCGTCGAGATGTGTGAACAACCTCTACAGCAAGCTGAAACATCGCATGATGATGATGATGATGCATTTCTAGCTGCTGTGTTATTAGCAGAACAACCACCAGCTCCTATGGATATTGACAACACCCGCCAGGCTAACGATGAAGTAGCAGATGTGCCACAAGTACAAGCCAACGATGCAGTAGCAGATGATCCACAAGTACAAGCTAACGATGAAGTAGCAGATGAGCCGCAGGTTCAAGCTAACGATGAAGTAGCAGATGAGCCGCAGGTAGAGGCTAACGAAGAAGTCACAGATGAGCCACAACAACAGCCTAGGATTGCTCCTTCGCCGAAGCCTGGACCCTCACGTGTGATAGCAGTGGCAGTGCGAAAAAGTGCAAGAGGGAACAAAGGAGTGCCCCCCGCAAGATACATGTTTGACGTGTCTATCTGTAAAGCTGCTATTCCTGAGCATGAAGCTATTCCTGAAGCACCAGTTGATGACATAGAAAATTCATCGCCCATTATCCCAGATGATGATTATGAAAAATTCCATGAACCACCCTTCTCAACACCAAAGAAGAAACGATGCAACCGGCGTAAAAGGAGAACTGCTTCACCCTTGGAATCGCCTATTGTGCGTCGTCATAAAAACATCAACTGGCAGCCTACCCAGTCTCAGGCTGAGTCCCATCTATCCCAGGCCTAGTCCCTTCTATCCCAGGCTGAGTCCCATCCATCACAGGCTGAATCAAGTGTGCATATCGTAGAAAAGTCGACCACAATATATAGTGATAGTGATACTAGTGTCTCCAGTGCACCCCGTTCTCCTACTCGCTCAGCTACCTTAGCCAGATTTGGTTCTTCGGATACCACACGATACCTAGAGCATGCAAATCCCCATATACGTAGAATGCAAAGGATGTGGAACATGGCTATGTCCCACCAAGCTGATGCCTATCACCATCCTGAGGCAGGCATGCCCGCAATGTGGACAAGAATGAATCAAGTGTTAGAGAACATGGTCGAGCATAATGAAAGCTTCTTTCATAGCCAAAACCCCAATCCACGCCCTTTTGAAATTGAAGGGATGCCTGATGAAACAATGGATTCGATTCCTGCCGAGCAGGAGTCTTTTCATATGCCATCAAGTGATAGTGGGGTTGGTCACAGTGCAGAGTTTAGTTTCGTGCAGGCTCAAGAACAAATGCAAGATGAAGCCGATGAACGGGAGCTAGAGCCGCCATCACCACAACCGGTTCAAAACGGAGGCGGAGTTACTGAAGAGTCCTCCTTTTCCGAGGATGATGAACAACCCCAACGTTCCAGACTTAGCATGAACCGGGAGGCAAGAATCGTTCATCCATCGCAATTAACAGAGGAAGAGCAGCAGGAGCTGTATGAGCTTGACGGAACATTTCTTCTTGTTGATGAGCAGCTCAGGGAGGATCTCCGCAACAATGTTATTACATATGAACAATATAAGGATGCAGTTAAAGCAAGCAAACAAGTGCGTGATTCTAGTGATCCTCGTCATGGTGTTAGTGACGTGGATAGTGATGATGATATGGATGATGCCCCACCTTTCCCCAACCAAGTAGGTGGAGGTGTAGCAGCAGCAGCAGAACCCATCCCATCAACATCAGCAGCAGCAGCAGCAGCCGCAGCGGACTCGGAGCTAGACTCAGCGGTTAATATAAGGTTGGTAAACGATATTTTAACCTTGCGTTCAAAAAAGTGTGTATTCTGCAGCTCTCGTTCTCGCTTTGTTAATGTAGGGTCTCTGTTAGAGCACATTAGGGATTATCACGGTCTTATATATAGGGCATATCTACGTACTCTGCAAAGAGGAGCAGGGGTGCCTGATGCATTTCCTAATATAGATTTTAACATAATAGCTTTAGGGGGTTCTTCTGAGGGTTTAATAAGAGGGTATAAAGTAGACTTGCAAAATACAAATGTTGAATGGGTAGACTACACATCCTTTTTGGGTGCTGTAAGAAATGCATTAAATACTCATATGGAGTGGCTGTACAATAACCCACTTATCCTTGATGATGTGACTATGTCACAATATAGAATTCAATTCAGCATGTGCTCATTATTTGAGAAACAGGATGTTGACCCTTTTCCATATGCATTTGTTGCACCGATGTACCATGTTAGGACGCTTAGTGACATACCTGACATTATTAACTTATGGAATTCATATATTGAACAAAGATTTGATGATTATACACATAATGGCTCTGGTCATATACATAAAAAAGTTATTGACTTTAGATATTCAATTTACCGATCTAAAGTATTGTATGGTGGTAATGACCCTATAGCTTCAGAATTACCACCAGCAGTATCTAGAAAATGGTATTCTTTAAATATCGTAAAGGGCGAAACAAACGAGTGCTTCGCACATAGCATACTTGCCCACTTTGAAACGCTCAAGCTAAATAATGCTAACATGAACCCAAATAAACGCAAATATGAGGGGAAAAAGGTTTTACAGGCTAAAACATATAATGACATTTTAAGGGACTCGAAGCATAAACCCATTTACGGTAGGGGCGAACTATTCCAGCCAGGTACCCCAGAGTACGAGAGCTTACCTGATCTTTTCACCATTGATTTTAGCTCAGTCAAATTTCCCATGTCCATTGAAGCTCTTAAATCCTTTCAGAGAAAGAACCCAAATTTGGGGATATCAGTGTTAGGGTATGATGATGAAAGGGACTTTGACAAACGTCAATCAAAAAAGAGTAAAGGGTATGGTAGAGGCAAAAATTATCCTTCAAATGAATTTGTGTTAGATAGTGATGATAGCGATAGTGAGGGCAGTGACGGAGAGGGAAGCAACGCTAGCAATAGCGATGCTGAGGATGATGATGATGTTGTTGAAGAGGTCTCCTGTACAGAACCCTCAGCAGTAGACCCACAAAAATACAAAAAACAACAAAAGCTTATTAGGAAGCGCATTCATCCCCTCTATATAACTCCTTATGAAACATCAATCATGGTTGACATTTTATATGTATATAGGGATGGATATGGTCATTTTATTCATATCAAAAACATGACAGGTTTCTTAGGGAACGGTGTAAAAGCACATCAGGAAATGTGCAGATATTGCATTCAATTCTTTTACAAAGGCAACATTAAAGAGCATGTTAAAAACTGTAGCGCACTAGGTAAATGTAAAACAAACATGCCCTCAGGTAGTCTTTGCTTTAAGGACTACCAGAGGACGATACCGAGTGCATATACTTTTTTCTTAGACTTTGAGAGCATTCTAGAGAAAAATTATGGTTCATCACCTAGCCACATAGAAAATAGGCATACTCCTTCCGGGTATTCATGGCATTGTATTGACCATAACAATGTCATTGTAAAGCCAATGTCATACAAAAGAATACCTGGAAGCGAGGAAAACGATATAGATGTAGGTAAGCATTGCCTAACCACTTTGCTAGGGTGCGCTGAATGGTGCCAAAAAATAGTTGATGAATACAACCTTACGGCCGTATCCACCATGATCTTTGAGTCTTCTGAAGAACTGGCTCGCATTGAGGGTATTTGCAACAATCCCGACTTTGACTTTTCAAAGGTGGATTGTTGTATCTGTAAAAAACCGTTAGGTATGCTTCGGTATGAGGAATTTGTAGATGAGGTTGCACCAGAAGAGGGCAAAGGCAAACCTCAAAAACCACCATGTGTGGTAAAGCACCATTCTCATTTACCCCCATATAACTTTATAGGCCTGGCTCATTCAACACCATGCAACACTACGGCTAGAATCCGTAAAAATTTTTCTGTTTATGCACATAATTGGACTTCATATGATTCACATATCATTATACAGGCTACTGAATGCGAGGACCTTGTCACAGATATCAATGTATTGGGGTCCTCCTCAGAAAAAAATACAGCTTTATACATCAATAAACTTAAACAATAAAATTTGTAGACTCAATTACCTTTTTTGGCGGTGCATCCTTGGATGCTACCGTAAAAACCTTAGCACCCGAAGATTTTGGGGTTTTTAAGGATTAAATTAGTGATTTATGTATAGCAAGGGGAGTTCAGTATTCTGACGACCTTTTTAAAAAGCTAAAGGACAAAGGAGCATACCCGTACACATACATGGATTCCTTTGACAGGTTTGACGAGGGTTGCCTGCCTCCCCGCTCTGCATTCTACAATGATTTGGGTGAATGCGAGCTGGAGGAGGATGTGTACGCAAACGCACAGGAGGTATGGCAGCTAATGGATATAAAAAATTTAGGAGAATGGCATGATCTTTATTGTTACATCGATACCCTTCTTTTAACTTTATGTTTCATCAAGCTGCGCTAGCTCATGTGGGATTCATTTAACTTGTGTGTAACACATTACCTTTCTCTACCTGCATTTACACTTGATGCATGTTTAAAGTATACGCAAGAAGAAATTGAGTTAACTAGGGACCCAAATGTTTACATCTTTTTAGAGTCTGCTGTATTAGGAGGGCTTTGCACGATAGGAGATGAAAAGGCATCAATTGCAAATAATAAGTACTGTGATAATTATTATAGCACAAAGCCCACTAGCTGGCTTATGTATTTAGACAAAAATAACTTGTACGGTGCCAGCATGCTCTGCCCTATGCCTATAGGTGAATACAAGTTTTATAGTAACAAAGAAGTTAAAGCACTTAATAGAAAGCCAAAGCTCATAAACGAACAGCTAGGTGCACTTAAAGAGGATAGCGACTACGGTCAAATTTGGGATGTTTCAATCGAGTACCCAGAAGAAAAGCATGATTATTTTAATTCTTATCCACCAGCACCTGGTAGGAGAGCAGTAAGGTCAAATGAGGTATCCAACGAACAAAATAAAATGGCTCGCGTCTTTGGCGTATCAGGCACCGCGTTTAAGACAGAAAAAATGGTTGCATGCCTTGAACCCAAAAGGATTAAGGCACATTACCGCAACCTTCAATTATGGGTAAGGTTAGGAGTAAAAATTACAAAAGTACACAAGGTTTTAGGGTTTAGGCAAAAAGCATGGATGGCACCATACATAAACTTTAACTCCCAGAGAAGGGCTCAGGCAAAAAGTAAGGTCGAGATTAATCTCTTCAAATTTTTAAACTATGCATTATTCGGTAAACAGATCCAAAATGTTCGGAAAAGGGTCAACATGGTTCTCATAAACAATACGGCAAAAAGGGTTCGCTATTGTAAGAAGCCTACACTCAAGCATATAAAGCAACTCACTCCTAATCTAACGCTTGTTACACTTGAAAAGACTAGTATATGCCTTAGCAGTAACGTAGGTAGTGGGGTAACTATTCTAGAACTAGCTAGGCTTAACATGTATTCGTTTTGGTATGATTTTATTAAGAAACATTTACCTGACTCGTCCCTTCTTTATACCGATACTGACTCTCATGTCATAAAAATGTATTGTGAAAACATTTACGACATAATGAAAGAGTATTCACACGAATTTGACATGTCTGAATATGACAGTAAGCACCCAATTTGGGGGCAGTACTTTGACAACACAAACAATAAGGTTAATAAAATAAAATAAAATGAAGGATGAGATTTCAAATGGTGTGTTAACAAGATTTGTAGCACTAAAGAGCAAGTTGTACGCATATGAGTATGTTGAGATAGATGGTGAAGGTAGAAAAACAGGTACAAAACATGCCAACAAGGCAAAAGGTATAGCTAGGGTAGCACAGAAAAAGACAACTTTTAATGATTATCTTAGGGCTTTAGAAGACCCAAGTTCTCAAACATACGCATCTTTTAGGAGTATCAGGAGTTTTAACCACCAGCTTTATACACTTAATAATACGAAAAAATGTTTAAATAGTTTTGACAATAAACGTTATACTTATACTGTTACAGGTTCACTAGCCATAGGGCATAAGGATATTCCCGAGTTTGAGAGCTGCGTAAACTATGAATGGATAGATTTAAAAGAAGGCTTATTTGAGTCTTCGTATGAACGCAAGGTTTTTCGTCGTTTATGTAAAAATAATTTTGGTGCTGAAGATAATATTGTTCAAGATTTATGTAAATAAAAATTTATGTATTATTTGTATATTGATATTATGAATGAAAATGAATGATGATTTTTTAGAATAAATTAATATGATGATTTTTGTACAAAACAAATTTACCTTTTTTTGTCTTTTTGTGTTTTTATTTTGTGTATTTAAAGGCAATTACTCTTTGCATCCCACATCATTTATCATTTCACAATCACACAGTTTACTTGTGCCATGCTTACCAAGCATATTACCTTTTTACCAGTTGTTATACTCTTCATACTACAAAAAATGCAAGCATCAGGGCAAACTGCAACACGGGAAACCCGTGATCCAGAGTACTACTCTGACGCCTCATCTGACGGGCAAGACGATTACTACTTAGTGCATGTAATGCAGGCTAAACGACCAACTGTGGCATCCCTCGTAAAAAAGTTTGAAGAAATCGGTAGAGCGAAGCGGAGTTTGTTTGATATGGTGCTTCGCCAAGACGGGGCTACCCAAGAAGCTAATCCCAATTCGTCCCTTGCTCGGTCAAACGAAAAGGCTCCCTATGTCGATGAACAGTTTATGGTTGATGCATTGCGTGAAGAGAAGGCTAAGGGTACCATATTGGAGCGAAAGGGTCGATCTGTTGGGACCCAAACGACTGAACAAAAGAAAAAAAGGCAACGGCTTAATAGCCGTGGACCACTTTTACGAAAGCCCAGTCCGAAATAATCCTCTCAGCTGAAAAGACCCTTTTTTTCTCTTTTGCGCGCGCTCGTACAATTCGACCCGAAAATTTGTTTCATCCTTTTTCCTTTGGGATCAATTTCGACATGGAGTTTGACTTTAGGCTTAAAGCACCTTTTTGTATGATCATTTCTGGGGCTACACAATCTGGAAAGTCAACTCTAACTTCAAAAATTATCGAAAGAAGACTGGAGATTATAGAGCCTATCGACGATGTTCTGTACTTGTACACCGAGTTTCAGCCAAAGTTGTTTGGCGAGCTAAAGGAAAAAGTACCCAGCATACAATTTCACAAGGGGCTACCAGATGACATTGCTGATGAAAATAACAGGCATCGGCTTGTTATATGTGATGACTTGATGACTGAGATGAGCAAAAGCAACGAAGCCATCAATCTGTTTATCAGAGGGAGTCACCATCGTAATATTATATTTTGTTTTTAATTCAAAATTTCTTTTTTTTAAATTTGCGTACTTTGACTATGAATTCAAAGTACATTGTCTTGATGAAAAATGTAAGAGAAAATGGCTTTGCTGCCATTCTCGGTAGGCAAATGAATTGTGGTAAACGAAATGAAACATTAGAGTTTGCATGGAAAGATGTGATGAAAAGAAGGTATGGATATCTTGTAATTGATGATGATTAAAGCCAGCATGATAAATGTAGATTTAGAAACAGCTTGTTTCCTGAAGAAATGACTGTATATGTTTCAGAATAATAAATTTTATTTTGTATAAAACCAAATTACAAATCGTTTAAGACTTTTACAAATTTTTGCATTACATCAACAACCAGTTCGGGGTATTTTGACGAAAAGTCGGAAAAAAGTTTTTGACATGGAACACTTCTTCACGTACATTTAAGCCACTCTCATTATATATTACTGTAAGAAACTTGTCCCTTGACGTACTGTTTCCCTTTATGGTACAATGCATCTTTAGCTTGGGTTTCTTGGCTTCCTCCTGCGCATCCTTATGTTCAGTCATATTCAACTTGCGTTTGCAAGCCGCCGAAGAGGGGAGTCTTGGTACTGGTGGTTTACAAGAGGGGGCATTTACTGAGGGTAGAGGTGGAGTTGGCTGTGTTGATGGTGATGTACAGGTCAATGGGAATTCTGTTGAATAAAGAATAAATTATTTTAGACGAGGTTGGCGAGTAGGTAAAGCCGCCGCTCTATGCCCCATAAGGGCATATATTTATACGCGCTTAACGCGTAGACCCTATGCCCCATAAGGGCATATAT
>JAHZNB010004911.1:0-12638 GCA_027744295.1 Callyntrura guangdongensis
CAAGTCGTATTTCCAGTACGTTAAGTTGAATTTGCATTACGTCAAGTTCAATTTGGATTACGTCAAGTTGAATTATTATTCAATTTTGCATGTACTTTGACGAAATTCAAATTACGTCAAGCTAAAATTCGTCAACCTTAATGTATACCATGCGGTACGAGTGATGATCGCTTTTCCCCCGTAACTAGAAGATAATAATAAGAGGACCGGTTTGGTGCATTTTCACACCCTGGTAAATTATATGCCTTAAACAACTCGTCGTATTTGTCATCGTTGCCGATACCCCTTAAGCATTTGTATTCACAAGATAATGAAATTCTTGTCTTGAGTATAACGATGTATGATGTACTATGCTTCTGTCATGCGCGAATGTGTTGCTACTATTGCGCACTTTCTTTAAAACAGTAGCACTTCCGACATTAGAATTCGTTGATGGTGGTTTTTATGTGTAGTCAGTTCAAAACTCTCCAGTTGAAATTATATTTACCATATATCATGAATTTGCAACGAAAGGAAAAATACTATAACGATGGAGTCGCGTAACTTTTAATGCTGCCTTATTTACGTCAGCTAAAACCAGTCTTAAACCAAATTTAAATGTTACGCGATTTCGTGTGTTTTCCTTGTTTTTAAACCACAAAAAATGTCATCGTTCCTAACTTTTACGTAGAAATAAAATAACTTGTTAAGCATAACCACCAGGCCACAGTTAGCATGCCCTATTGCGCATTAAGTTCCAACACTAAAGTTTCCTTCCTCTTAATATACGCTGTCAGCCAAGCCATGTAGTCCAATATGTTTAAACATCTTAATGTTAAACATTAACATGTTTCCTTGGTAACTTATGTGTGAATCAAAAAGAGAATTAAAACTTACACGTATATGGAATCTTGGACCAGATATGTTTATACAGTTAGACTACGTCAACTCTGGATTGATGACCACACTTTGTATTTTTAATAGCTGCAAGTGCTGTTCGTCCACTGTTTTTGCAATGACTCATTTTTTCAATTTATCAGTAAATTTTTTACATGATTTTTGGTAGGGATTTTGATGTAAAGTTTTGGCTTTTTTATTGTGTACTAAAGAATTTGTTTGGTACCAGAGAATTAAGAAAGCAAAAGTAACTCTAGTTCTTCTTCTTAGAAAATCGTAGCAACTAACGTCGTAAAATACATAAAAGACAATAAATGCGAGAGATTCAGCATTTAAAGCTTTATAAATGTGCCAAATAGTTATATTTCTGTGTTTTATAGTGCTCGTTATTATTTCTTTTGTACATGTATCTTTACGTCTCTTTCTCTCCATCTAGAGACAACACTATCTTTGGACTGGTATTCATGTATCCTGGCTAGAGAGAAAACAACAAACTTAACAAACATTGCTAACAATTAATACATTATTTTTCTTCAGAGCCCATAGAATTTGTTTTTGCGCTTGTAATCTATTTTTTTCCGAAAAAATGAAAAACATTTCAACGCGGGTTCTTGCTCGGTTTGTGGGATACTTCGATTTGGTAATTATGTTGAAATTATTTTACAATTAAAGTTCGCTGTAGTACTCTTTATGTAGAAAAGTTTGATTGAAGAAAGTTGAACAGCCGACTATTTTTAAATGTCCGCTTGACATAACGGGTTTGATGATGTTAACATGTCGTTAATTTCGTAAACATATACTTTTTTATTTGATTTGTATGTACAACATTAACTTTATTGGCTTTCCTATTGTGCGCCGCGCTGCATAGTGTAACATATCATATGAATGATAGAATTGCTAATAGAATTTTTGTAACAAATTGCAGTCCACAATTCCACGGGACATTTACCAGGTTTGGCTCCTGTGAAAAGTTTGTCAAACCTAAGAGTTTCGAAAGGCACCTGCGTATGTACATATGTAGTTATAAACTTCATGATATCAATAAAGCAATGGAAAGATGCGATAGATGCGAGTAAAACGGCGTATTCTGGAAGTATTCACTGGGCATCCTACACACATACCTTCGTATTTAAATAACTACATATAACTACAAAAGGTGTCTACACTTTATTTACCGACTCTTTAAGTTGCGCTAGATTTAGCGCATAAATATACGAGTAAAGAGCCTAACTTTATATGAAAGCCTATTATTTAAGCTTTATTTATAATACTTCTTCTCAAATTTTAAAATACACGAACATTTTCCAGAAGCTGATTCCTTGATTTAAAAAGTATATAGAGAAATATCTACTTAAAAAATATTGAAAAGTTCATGAAGAAACATTTTTTTTAATATTCCTGAAAACACTCTATAATGCCATAAGTTATCATAGCTTCCGGAAGCAGTCTCGAGAAGTTAAAAAATGTAAAACCACCCTAACCTCAACACACCCTGATGCTGACAAAAGCGGTCTTAAGGGTCGCGTTGATATCAAAATATAACTGACCAAACCTCAAACAGATAACTTAGCAATAAGCTGCATCATGTAGAATATTTACATTAAAGATTCATTAAGACTTTAGCAAGTAACTAGCCAAAAATTAAATCGTTAACATCATGTTTTATATTCAAGGAGAAAATTGGTACTAAAACTGTATAAAGTTGTGAAATAAAACTTTGTCAGAAGAAAACTGCGTGTTTATGGTCATTGTAGAATGTGCATATTAGTTTTCATGTATGGCCAAATTAAAATCGTACTAGCACAGCTTCACTGTACTCACACTTTAGTAGTTGTACTTCTTATTATCTGTCAACCAGTTATGACATTCCGACTTTGCTCATCTTTAAATAAAATAACTTTTCTAGTTTCTTCTCGACTCGTCTCGTACACGTGTCTTACTCACTCGAGCCCACAGCACACTCATACGCTTATACACACATACATATCTTACAGTCAATAGGTTGAACACGGTTTTTGGTAATGATAAAAAAGACACTGATAAAATTATTGACCTCAAAGAAAGATACAATGCCGAAATGTACATGGTTTTGCGGAAGGAAAAGTTCTTTGAGAATGTGATGAAAATTGTACGTGTAATAAGTAGTCGGGGGTGTGCGAATTATTTTACACGTTTTTAAACTTGCTTACAACAACGTAAATTATGCAAGTTTTAATACCTTAACTTAAAGCCCATGTACCAATTTTGTTCAAATTAATGCGTTTGTTATATTTATTCAAGTTAGATTAGGTCTACGCAAGAAGGTAAACTTAGAATTTCCGGACCTCCTTTCCACCTTTAAATTCTACGTGTGGAAAGTCTATACGTCTGCCATTTAGTCTTTACGGCATTCTTTGATAAAAGCAGCAGCTTTTTAATTAGGAATTACCTAAAATTCTAAACGTTCGGAAAGTATCGGAAGACAAGGGGACTAATGTCTCCTTGCAAGTGACCAAGAAAATTCACGGATTTGTAAAAACATCGCTTGCAATGGAGAACATGTTAAATAAACCAAATTTATTCAGAGGAGAAAATTGGGTAGAGAAAATTTGTAGAAAATGTAAAATTTCGGGTAAAAAGTTGGTCAATATAGTGTAGACACACCTTTTGTATTTAATCAAATCATCGATCGAGATCGTTCATATACGAGCTCGTACCACTCATGTTACACCAAACTACTAACTAAGGCGTCTGAGAGTTAGTAGTATATAGTGCAGTGGGCAATCAAATATAAACCTAGCTGGTACGCCAAATCAAAATGAAGGTTAAAAGATCTATTTTACGTATTTGCCAGCATTTTAACATCTTCATCATCAAATTCTTTATCTCTATCAGATACGTTTACAGTTGTAAGTTCACTGTAGTCGGCAATTTAGCTTACCGAGGTCTTTTGCATTTATGCGCATTCAATTGCACTGCCAATATATGTATAATAATAATAAGTTTTTCCGAAGATCTTGTCTATCCTCGGTGCAGTAATTGGGATAGGACTATTAACGCATGATTTGTTACAATATGGAGATGTTTCGTTAGAATATGACCAGGATCATAAAAAAGGTAGAAAATTATTTAAAAGTCACTAACCGATATGAAACTTTAGCATCCATTATGTATTCAAGATAATCATATTTAATCGGTTTATTTTTTCCAGATTCCTTGCTTATTAAAATCATTGCCAATTTTGGGGTTTTGATTGGACTCTTTATTCTGCCTTCTATACCCTCATGTGTCCTTCTTTTAAGAGCCACAAAATTGGTATGTAAAACCTTTATGCATTTGCAGAAAGATCTGTTGACGTTTTTAATCTGTAACTCAAATGTTGAACCAATGTTATTAATATGCCCATATTTGTAACTCCAACGTACTACCTGCAGACTTCTGATCCAAAAACATCTTTGGAACGGGTAACATTTTGGGTTTGTGTGAGCATTGCCCAAATGGTATTTGGAATTGTATATGCAGTAATTTGTGGATTATTGCGCGGAGAGTGGATTTCATTAGTTCTGATTTTGTGTGTTCGTGGACCATTAATGATACTAGTACACCTTTACAAGAAAGACCTGGATTGTCACTTCGTCGACCATGTATCTCTACCTCATCCCACTTCTTCTGTATAAATCATGGAAAGCTTAAAATATTTGCGATTTAAAATTAACTAAGGAAATAATATTTATAAATTTTCAAAAGTAATTCCTGTTTTATTCAAATTTATAACTAAAATTTGTAATCAACTGTAGTTCCAACAAGAATTTTATTGGAAGTGTGTTAACTCAAAGCTTTCAAGCCAACGTAATATAAAAAAAATGTCAGATTTCCATATCATATAATTTCATCGACAAGTCAGCAACAATCTCCATGCCTTTCCACACCTACTAGTTCATGGTAACAGTGCGTAACAGCTAAGCCTGAGAAGGATAATCCTAACCAGTAATGAGTTAGGCTATTAAGTTTGTACAAAACTTGCGACAATAACTTACTAATTTGTAAACAAACTCCTACACTGTCAAAAATATTTGCTGAAAACCTGAACATGAGTCGAACGTAGAAACTGGAAAATAAAAAATACGCAGAAAATTTTAAGTTAAACAATTTGTAGTGTGTATAGTTCTTTGGCGAACAACATTCTTGCAAATGACTACGCTCCGCAAAAGATCACCCACCAAAACATTAGAAAAAATCATTTCTCTTTACGCTTTTTCTCCTTACCATATATCAAATGACACATTTCTATTATTGGTAAATTAAGCGCCTTTACACTTATGTCAGGTTGTCACATATTCCCGCTCATCTTCATTTTAACTCACCCTGTACAAGAAAATGGTAGTTTTCTTTCTTTTTAGAATCCTTCATATGGCAGATTTTAATTTTCCATTGTTTTATGACTACAACACCCCTTTAATTAAATCAATGTGACCAGTTGTACATGTTCTTAATTAAGTCGACCGAGCACCGGGCTTAAATACTAAAAACAGAAGTGTCTGGTCGAGATAATGCATTTATTTTTATGCATTTTTAATACCGTTATGTAATACAAACAAGGTGGGTGACAAATTCAGTAGACCACTAACCCATGTCCTTATTTCTGATGAGACCTTTCTCCGGATTATCTTATATTCAGGATTAGTGGTGATCGGGGGCCATCAAGTTTGGTTGCTCTTGTTTAAAAAGTAGCAATACTGAAAGAAAACTATTATCTGTCAATGTTCCGGTTTTACGATTGCCGCTCCGACAAAGGCAATTTGTACAAACAATGAAATGTTGCTATGAAAAGAAGTGATGTTCCAACGAGTATAAAATGTCGTTGCTGATGAGTTGCAAGGATGAGTGTGTAAAAAAATGCATCTGTTGAAAGCGTTCTTCTTAGTTTTGCACAACGGTTTTTGGTGTGAAAACTTTCCCATTTTTCGGCATCATGATGATCATAGGTTGACTCTTACTGGCCAGTGGGTTTTTCAGTCAAATAAAAGCAATTGTGAAGCGAAAGTGAAGCCCTACACAATAATTTAGTGGTTTGAAGATTCAAAATATTTTGAAGAAAACTAAGTGTGTCATTTCTGTTTACCATATTTACCCATTCGAGCATAAGGGCGGAATTGGAGCAACCGATGTACCATCACTATCGTGAATGTGTGACAGATACTGCGCATTTTCTTTTTATTCATTGCAGTTTTTTTTAAAAAGTTTTGCTGATGTTTTTTCTGCCAGTGTTTTATTGCTTGAACATAAGGTTGCATACGAATAAAATGCTTACGGACGCAATGGTGGAACAACTAACAACTTGTCTGATTGCAACAGTTTTAGAATACAGATGTGTGTGAAGACAGGATTGTATGAAAAAACAGGTCCTAGTGAGTTTCCTACAGGTATCTCAGTAATGGACAACAAATTTTCAACGGACAGATTTTTCTTGAGATATTTTGTATGAATTTGCTGAGTTAATTAATAAATATAAGCATGCTACAATTTAAGCTTGCATCTTGTACTTACCTGGTTTTCTTTGTATTCAATTTGGAATTTTAGAAATTGCTATTGAATGAACTGGAAAGTATAACTTTATAAATTTAGATAAACGATGTACATGTACAAAACTACATTTTACGAGAGCCGGAAAATTTACGACACGATGTTGAAGGGCTTATTGATGAAAATACTTTGTCGAAACTGATTACAAGGTAGACGAAAATATTTAGTAGAAATTCAGTGTTAAAATTTATTAGCGGAATTAGTGCAATTACTGGAACATTGATTTTTTATTTACATATTTGTCTTCTGTTTTTACTTCTTGTTACAAAAGAAGAATGTACCGGCTATGTTCTTTCTTCTTTGTTTACTTTTACCACCTTTATTATTATGTACATCATTACTAGGCACATCATACGTAATACTTTGTTGGTTCAGTGTCACTGAAATGCTCGTTTACTTCATTTCTACCCCTGGCACCTTCCCTTGAACTTCGACAACAAACCATATTGTACGATATGCCAGTAATAAATTCCATTAAAGTCTTTTCGTCATAGCCATTTACTAGATTATTCAACATTGAATCTAGCTTCCTTTAGCGGTACTTTGAAGGGGGTGGCAGTGCCCCTGATGTTTTTGTAGCAATTAATGAGCAGGTATGTTGCTCTTCCAAACGAATCAAACGTAAAAGTTTGTACAGAGGTGGATGAGATGCCTTTGCGATTACAGTTAAACGCCGGTGCCAGCTCTCAACTGAATTACTTGTGCGTGGAATATTACCTTTTACCCGACCATTAACATTCGAAACTTGTATTGGATACTTTGGAGAGCTGTATTGTGTTAGTTTTCACAACATATTTTAGTGTTTTCTTGGCCACTGCAGAACACGAACTGAACACATTACTACACATTTCTTGAGTTAGATTATTCTCACGTCTTCTGTCATTTGCATGTACAGTTCCCGCAAATACTGCACACAATCTTGTTGGTTTCCTGTTGAGTATTGTTGTCGTACACTATTCCAATCTGGTGACCAAGATGGCAAGGTGTTGGAAACGTTGTCCCGGAACTACGGCACGTGTTGTTGGGCTGTTGCTGCTGGCCAAACAATTGTTGCTCTGTACAGATGTCATATTTTTGTTGATGGATTTTGATGGTTACTGTGTTTGTCGAATTGGCTAACATGATGGGGGAATCGGCGTTATTACTTTCCACCAAATTTGGAAAACTAGTCAAGGACTGGTCTAATTCCGGTTTGTTGTCGCTGTCATCATCGAGAGGGTCGTTATCAAAATCTTGTGTTTCTGAGTCACTACCTTCGCTTTCCAAGAAGGCATCTTCCTCTTACCTTCAAATAATTTGGATCATTGTTGGTGTCATCACCATATTCAATACTACTGGCATCATTCTCACTACCTTAATCGTGGAATCTGAGATGACCCCGCGATGGTTTTTCCTCCATGGGTTGTTCACTTAACAAAGTTTCTGTTATAAAATATTTTTATCATTAATCCCTTCAATCAATTACCGAGAAATCGGAATACAGTATACTGAAATAAGATTGTTGGTACTTAAGATATTATTAAAATAGTTCTCTCTCTTGACTATAAATTTAACTAGACATTTTTAATGACCTATACTATTCGGCACAGGAGCAGAGCATTAATTTCCTTGACGTATTCCCAAAAACAGGAGTGTGTCGGTAATGCACTGTCTTTCCACGACAGAATCTACTAATGTTTGCTCGAACGACTCCGCCCTCCATGAATACGTGCCACCTTTCTTTGACTCACGAATGATAACTCCGAGTTTGTTTATATCCGCCTTTAATTGGAACATTAGATCGCAAATACTGCTAAAATTAGCTGCACAATAATAACCAGTTTTTGGAAGGCACGTAAATTGAGTGGAGCGCTGTTCAGGATTTCCTTGGTCGTCGTCCCAATCCCACAATCCGCATTTTAGAACATTTTTTTGGCTTGGCTACAGCTACGCTTTTATATAACTTGTTTATAAGCTGGGTATAACTGCTCTCTATGTTTCATAGAAGGATTTTGTCATGAATAATAACAATAATAATAATAATACAATACAGCCGATATGAAATGTACTGATTAACTATCATGGGTTTACTCTCCCTGACAAAGCAACTTTGAGCATTTCAGATCTGTTCCTGCATAAATTATCTCTGATCCCTATGCTCTGATTGGTACATGATAAACATGGCTGCCACCACATATGATGTTTTATGTAAACTAATGATAATTTTTGCAGGTAAAAATCTGGAATAATCAAAACTTACATTGCTAGGCACAATAACATTCAATCCTAGAGTTTTTGCGCATAGAAACTCAATCAGAAATCATTCTCGGTTAATAATTAAAAAAAAGTTAACAACATTTGGAAGGAGCTAAAGAATTAAAATATTACGAAAAAGAAAAAGTGCTTCCATTCAAGTCACGGTTTTCATTCGATCTTAACCTAAAATCTCAAGTTATTGAACATTTTGTCAAAAGTTAGGTGGGAACAAAAGTATAAAAACTGAACCATTTTAAATACACACGTACTTGCCAATTATGGAACAACTTATTGTATCCCAGTAACGTCGGAAATTAAAAATCGAGCAAACTATTGTTTTACTTTTTACCGCTTATTGAAAATGGGGGACCCAAAGAACCGCCTCCAATGCGTGGGATTCTGTGTTTTGAGTTTCCCTTTTCTGATCCAATATTTTTCAGTTACAGAATCGCGACAAAATATTCCAAAACTTACAATAGAAAAGCTTGGTAGATAATGGAATAATGTAACTGTTCCAGATATAAACGAAACAGTCCTTTACTCCCAAAAATTTGGTAGTGATTTTGTAGTTACATGCAAAGCTAATTACCCTATTCAATGGATTTTCACTGGTGTTTTGTTTCCTGCTGACATTGTGAGCATTGCTGTTTTAACCTGTTAGTGTAATTGCCTTGTAGAAAGGTTGCTAACTTGTAATATGAAATAAATAAATAAATAAATAAATAAATAAATAAATATTTATATACTTTAGCTGTGTATAAAACAAGTAAAACAACCCGAACAAAAACTGCTTTAACATTGTTTTACACAGACTAACAGCTAGAGTATATGCGGTACGTTATGGTTTCAACTTGGAAAGGTTTGCTCACTACCTACTTGTTTGCATTTTCATTTTTTTAAAAATGAACCTGGACAGTATCATTAACTAAATGATATTTTATATTAAATTATCTTTTAAGTAAGTTTTTATCATTACATTTGATATCTAGAAGCGATATTTAAAATAACTGAATTTTTATTTATTGTTCTACTTTAATTCACTACGGTTTTCAGATTAACGGCTGGATTCTTAAAAAATTGTAAGTAGCAGGAAACATTCATAAATAGTGGAAAAGACGGAGCGATCGTGCAGCATGAAACGTAGATTAGTCAATGGATATGCAGTCATTAACTGCCCACGAGGACACTGTTGAAGTAACAATGTAATCGGACAGAATGACTGAAGATGCCAGCGTACTTTTTAGTAATTTCTCACAAGAGGTGAGTTACTAAGTATTTGAATGATGGAAATATTTAATGTGAAGCACATTTATGAAAACCTTTTGATTACGTTAGAATTGGTTGCTGATTACCGACAAAGTGACGGCACTAGAAACCCTTGCCAATTTAATGCAACCCTCACCCGTGTTCAGAAGTCTACTACTTCCACGACGACTAGAGTTGCTTTTGCCGCAAGTGTGGAAGGTACGCGGAGTGAAATTTAAAAAAAGCAAGGATAAGGCGTACACCTACGACATTGAAAAAATGCATACTGGCAAAGACTTGGCCAGCTTTCGACATGGTTCATCTGTAGATTAGAATTCTTTTATCAGATCAGAGATCAGAGAGCTCTAGTAGAATCCTAATAGTGGCTTACCCCATAAAAGACGTTGGAATCAGACCCGTACCTCTAACCGTTATCAAGATAATCGAGAGATAACTTAAAAGGAAAAATTGTTTCGTCTCACGTTTCCCCAAAATGTTAAGCCCACTGGCCGCACAGCTATAGAGAAACAACAACGCAGGAAAGATGCACCAGCTTATCTTTTTATACTATAGCCATAGGGACGCGTTGCTTGTTGTTAATGTTATTTTCTATCCTGAGTTACAGACAAACACACACACAAACTCTCTGCCCTATTTGCTTTGCAGCTGCAACCAAAGGAAGCTTGTTGTAATAATGCTGGTTGTTTGTGAAGACGTATGAAGGCATTAAACGGGAAAAATTTACACACAGAGAAATGCTTTAACCTTTTTGCCAAGCATCGTTTTTATACTTATACACACATTCTATTTATTGCCCTTCTTCGGTTTTGTCCATATGGGTGGCATTCATAAAAAATGCAACGCAAATATTTGAACCCGTCCAACCAAAACAAAGGGATTCATATTTGTACACAAATATATTAAAAACGATAGGCATTTTGTGCAAAACCGCGGGTATAAACCCAACTTTTAACGTTCAGCAAAATAAGTTGTGTATGAATATATTATGAACAGTAAAGCACAATATTGACGTTATGCATCTTGCATCGTTGTGCCTGTGATGATAACTGTTTTTTACGTTTGTTATGTAAGTTTGACTACTGGTTCCTAGAGCCATGTATGACAATTTCTTGGAAGGCCTGGAAGGGAATTGCGAAAAACTTAGCTAGACAATTGAACGAACCTGGAAACTGCTTTGAAAAGCTGAAGCTAATTGCTCAGTTTGGGAAGATGAAGGACGTTGAGAAATTCGAAATGTTGAGGAAATTGAAAGCCACGGGGGATGTAGCGAAGATAAGGACTTCGAAAACTGGAACATATACAGTCTGTTAGGAAATTGGGATTAATTGGGAAAGAGAATATGACATCTTATTCTGAAACGGTGGTAAGCAGCCGGAGACACAAAAAAATTGGTTGGTGTCGCACCGTTCCAAATCACGACTATCTGAAAAACAATTGCTTTCATCTCTTTTGTCATCGCAGTCTTTCACCCCGTCGCATACCCATGCTTCTTATGACCACAGAATACAGGAATACGTTACCTTTTATCAAATGATATATAATACAGCTGTGAAACCAGCCTTAAAATCTAACCGGAATGCACCTACTTTTCCTGCCGCATTTAAATTCACCGTCTATACATTTACAATCGCTAGGAGGACACTTGAGTTCATCCGTCCTGTGGACATAAACAAAAAATGCTACATGACTCAAAGTATTTTACAGAATCTGTATCTTGCGTCAATACTCACAATCAGTAGAAAAAATAAGACGATGTTTACTTACAAATCCCAACAGTCGTTGTTCCCATCACATTTCAAGCTACTGTCGATACATCTTCCGTTATTACAACGGAATTGCACAGAAGGACAGCGCGTGCCGTCTGCATAGTTACAGCTTAACTCATCTGACCCATCATCGCAGTTTGGCACTCCATTACATAATTTTTTCTGGAAAGGCACTTGGAAGAACAAAAAAAAATTTCATTCGAACATTTTTGAAGGTCACTGCAGACACGGGCGGAAGACACTGCAGTATTATTGGTCAAGGTCACATGGTTTTCTCCAGTACAGTTTGTTTCGTCGCTGATATCGTCACAGTCGAATAACCCGTTACAAACCCAATCAAAACAGATAATGTATAAAGCGTGATAGAGAGTAAATCAAACATTTCTCTCTTGAATTTAGAACGGTACTGGAATGCATCTTCCGTTACGGCCACACTGGTATTCATCGGCAGCACAAATGCCGCTTTTAGGTGGACACTTAAATTCGTCGGATCTGCAAACAGCCAACAAAGTATATTCCATGAAATTTAGGCTTAGCTTAACGGCGCGGCTGAACGTTCAAAAATTCTGCTGCAAACAATGCAAGATACGTATCTGAAAATAAGAATACGATAAGATAGCCTATGACCGTACAACTACATTTTTGGAGAAATTCCCTTGTATGGATTTGTACAACTTTTAATCTATCTCTATATTTATACGTGCCGTTGACAAACTTGATGTAAACAAAATCTTGAGCAAAAGCTAAACATTGGCAAAACAGATACTTGGGTAACCATAGACAATGTACACTGTACACTCACACCACACTCTACGCTCTTTCTGCTTTCGTGTACCGTAAAAACTGAATTAAGCGCAGTCCCTGAAATAGGCGCAGCCCTGAAATAAACGCAGCTGCGTTAACGCTGTAAAATTTTGATGCTACGAAATAAAC
>JAHZNB010004912.1:0-12980 GCA_027744295.1 Callyntrura guangdongensis
GTTGAATATACTAACGAAATTCTAAGGGCACAATGATTAGCTTTCTTAAATCAGGCTTCAACCTGCCAATGATGACAATCATAGACGTCAATACTAGGTATTTACTTCAGAAACAGTTTATTGTCAGCTTTCAGTACTCAGCACTAATATTTGAGTTAAACAATTTTCATCACTTTCCATTTTGCTTGTCGTTATTGTTGTGCCACTGAAAATGGCTGAATATAACGACTTAATATGACAATAAAAGAAGCAATAATGGACATGTTCATGGATGTTTGCACCATATTCCCTGGTAGTTTTACTTTGCTGCATTTTTGACAATTTGTTTGTTAGAATTGTATCGTTCATACCAAAATTACTTTAGTATACATATATGCAATCATCAATGAATTTATAATAACGCGTGAATAAAAACTAATGACTATCTAAGCATTTTATGAATGCACTGTTCTATTTTCATTCAACCTTTTTACGAAGGCCGTCATAAAATATTTACCGTGTTGTTCATGAAAATATTCATGCAACGTGTATAGGAACATACCTGTGAACTTTGAACAAAACTGAAAATTACAATTTAACTGCATATTAGTGTAAAACTCATGGGAAAATATGCATCATGTGTGATGTTAGTGGGTGGTAATCGTGATAGATATATGTGCGTATTTGCAAGTCCCCTTTTAATTTTCCTGACGCATTGACGATGAGTTTGCAAATTTTATTCATGCTGTGATTTGACTTGAATGATTGCAGACAAATAGGTAAGTATAAGGTGTTACTTCCATGATTTCATAATGACGTTACATTTTACTTGCAGTGCGCACGTTGTTGATTCAATCAATTATTCATAAATCATGAAACTCATTGCAAAAACCTAATCGGCAGTAGTGGGGAATTTTCGGAACTCTCATTCATCATCATAATCAAAATTGGATCAAGGTCGTTTTATGAGTCACCCGTTTGCGCAAATGAATGCCGTTTTCCGCTTCATCACGTTCTCTAAGAGTCAAAATTGAATACTTAAGTAAATAGTTAAATGCTTATTGACAATTTGACAGGCAACGATGAAAAGTTTAAAAGCACATGACAAGTTTCATTGCAAGTCATAAGTTTACAAAATTGAAAAGTGAACTTTTTGATAAAAATCAAAACTGATGAAATTGTCACTCAAACTTAATGTTTGTGCGGGTTGGAATCCACAGCATAATCCTTAAGGTTCTCTACAAACCACACTTAAAATTATCCCGAGGTTAAATAACAGTAAGGAATCATAAGTTTCGAAGACTATGTTGGTAGTGGTATTTATGATACTTAATTTTAACTAAGCATTTTGACATTGGCATTCATAAAATAAGTTGATTACTTCGGAAATAAGACGCTTTTACTCCCCACAAATATTGTTACTGTGTCAGATTAAAGTTTTAACTACACTTGAAATAATATGCACCCTTTTTTCAATCCAAAACTGGGTCACGAAAAAATACATGTGTGTATGTGCTTCTTTCAATAAAGCAGCACATTTGTAATAATAATGCGCTTTAAGTTTAAGCAAAGATACTAGAGTACTGTTCTTACTACTACTCTTACTTCCTATTCATCCATTTATTCCTTAAACCTTACATTTTTTTATTCTATTGCAGGTTCGGAAACAATTCGAAGCTTGTTGACGAATCCTATTTATTTAAATCTGCCCGGTGAGGAAGCACTTAATAAACTCAGGTGAGTATCAAAACTTTCTTTTCACAGCAAATATGTTTTGTACATTGACAAACTCAGTAATCTAATCTATACACTTCCGCTTTCAAAAATCATTTAAATCTATAGTACTTGTTTCCCTAAAGAAATACGCATGCCATTTTAACACTCATTTCGTTACATGCCCATACACATTGAAAATACTATAGCTCTTTCGTTCGTCTATTTCAATGATTTCGAATTCTTTGAAATTAGGGAAAAGGCGTTTTCCTTCATGTTAGGTGCCTTTGTAACGCAGTTACTTGACTTACATTGACGAAGTTGGTGCTCGTGATCGTTTTTTCTTTTAAATTAGCACCTCCACCGCCAGGGAAATGAATTTTGAAGACGTTTTTGGTACAGATAAAATTTTGTGAAGGCTATGTAATAGTTCTTTGCATCAAGGCGTTTCGTTGTGAAAACCTAACGTGACGTACATAGCTGCAGGTAGGGAAAACACACTGTTCATGCACATTTGCACACATTTTTCTACCGATTTAAAATTGTTTACTGAGACATTTGCACAATGGAGCAGTGCAGAAAAATGAGTAGTATCATTATCATCAGCATTGTTGTTATTATTATTGCTTTATTTGTTAGACGGACGTACAAAATTGCCTGTAATGAAAAGTGCATAATGGAAAAGTCGCATTAGGTACACAGATGAGATTATAACTAGTAACATGACGGAATTCAGAGATGATATGACCAGACCTACATACAAAAAGCAACCCAAACTGTATGTGTGGATGGTGTCATCATCATCTTGAGAAGAAACGACGATGAAAGAAAAAGCTTCTTGCTTCATTCATTCATTCAACTTGTCATTCGTCTATCTATCCAACGTCCGTTCTTTTGATACCAAAAAATATACTCACCATCATTTCTCACTTATAATGTCAGCATTTTCATGTAGAATTACGACTCTCTTTTTATTATCAACTTGCTGACAACTACCACCGTGAGTTGGTTCGTTTTCACTAGTAAAAACACAGAGTGGTCCTATTCGAAGTCTGTAGCTGTGTATAGTAGTACAGCAGGCAATTTGTTCGTTGATTCAACGATTCTCAACTATTTCACGGCATTTCATTTTTATTCCAAGCGTAAATAAAATGTTCTTGCTACAACTGCCCTAATACTAGTCTCAGTGACGTCCTTATCGTCTTCAAGAAGATTAAGCCTTTTCTCTGCTCATATCAAGCTATACTACAACAAATAAAAACTGTAAATTACATTTCTGCAACAATGCTCATGTGTATGTGTGTAAATATCTAGCTAGTGCCCCTTACTAACAGAACATACGCAGGTATATAGTTATGCGTATGTTTGTTGTAAACAAATGTAAATTTAATGGAGAACGAGTCAGCAACAAAGTACATGTTTTGTGAGTGTAGCGGGGAATTTGTGGGCACTTTCAATTTAATCTCCGCTAATTTATTTAGGTATGGGCCATTCTCTATGCAGCGCTTAACCATGATGCTGAGGATGGCGATGATAAGAAATGGCCATTTTCGATAATCACTGCTAACGCTACGGACGAACACCTATCTATCCGAAATATCTGTCATTATCTGACCATTTTTGTTACGTACTTAGCTGAAAGTGGGCTTCTGGTTACGTTATTCCTTGCTCGACTTTGGTTGTCCCATTAACTTTTTTTCAATTTGCGGTTATTTGGGTTGATTTGGGTTGCCAGCTCCTCCGCAAACTGTTATTTTTGACGTAACATCAGAAATTGAGTGCCAATAAAAATGTATGCTTGTAATGTGAGAAAAAAATAATGCTGGTTTAGAGGTTTGAATCCGTTAACGATGAAAGTTCTGATTATTTTTTTAGCATGAAACTACAATAGAAAAAAATGACACAAGTGTACAGTGTACCGAGCGTACCGTCAAATTTTCGGTGGGGACACATCCCTCACGTATCCAACAACAGTAGCAGGTTTAAGCTGTAACAGCACAATGTCCTTTCGACGCACTTCGCAACAATTTGTGATGATGTGCTTCGTAGTAGTGTAAATTCGTTAGATAGATTTGTTTAATTTGGAGAAACTCATTATTATCCCTTGAATTGTTATTTTCGGCTGTAGTATAGTGTACGTCCGTCGTGTACGTGTTTTAAAATGCAATATTAATGTTAACAATATGTGCATCTTTGGTGTTAGTCAGTTATGGACGAGAGAGTAGGTCGTACTCCATTTTTGTGTGTGGTTAGGCTGGTAAAAAGATAGGTGATTGACAGCATTGTGAAAGGATGCGTTATTATTACCATTCTTAATTTTGCATAGTTATTTTCTAAAATTAAACTGCATCCCTTATCTATATATCGTCGTAAAGTGACACAGTGATAATAAATTTTACGTTAGCGCCTGAAACTACACGTTATGATGATCTAACTAAGTATGCTTGGTTTCGTCGCACCATCGGCCATTATTCAAAAGTACTGAGAACAGCGACAAGCTAGTCTGATTTAATGAACACTATTTTGAGTAATAATCACAATAATGACGGGAGAATGAAGCAAACCATTATTGAAAAGTAAACAGAAAAAAAGAACCGTGGCCGACCGCAACAACGCAAAACTGTTTATTAATTTTCCTTACAAGTCTCATTACAATAAAGTAAATTATTCGACAGCTTGCTTTATATATTGCTCCACATTATTGACAATATCTTTTGTCTCTGTGTATCATGTCAGGCATTTTGACTTCTTTCTCCGTTCTCCCCTCCCCCTCTCTCACACACACACACACTTCGCCTCTTTGCATTTTTACAGCTTTGGTACGGTGACTAAAAATTCACGTTTTGTATTGATACTGATCAACTGTCGAGATTGCATAAATTGCGCTGATTTTGCTGACTTGACAAAAATGAGCACACACCTGAAGAATAATTTCAGTGCCCATGTTTACTCTACAAAGCATAACACACACTCTGTATTGTTTGTAACATCTAACCAGAACCAGAGAACAGAAAACTGTAAATGGTGTACCATGTTTGATGAATTGATTATGTGCGGTATGATGACTTTTTAGAACTTAAAAATGTATTAGCTCTGTACACTTATAAGATTCTGTTAATGGAGCACTGACTGAGGAAAATGCATTTTAATTTTTTTGCATTCATATACGATCGTTCGTTGAGATTAAGATTAGATTAGGTATACGCATACATTTTATAGGTGGATAGATACACCCTGAAGCTACACAAGTTCCTTCCATTTTATGAGATATCCCATCATCAAAACCGAAAAGTCCGTAGATTTCAGATACAATAATAACACTAATGTTTCTACCTACTGCACACCAATGTATAAAGAAATTCTATGGCAGAAAATAATGACTAAGAAGTTTAAGACTCCCTGCGTCAGTTCTTAAGACATGATTAACAATATTATGATGAATGTTGTCTCTTCTTGAATGACGCAGCAAAAAAACTGTAAAATAGTTCCTTGTGCTCGTGGACGAGTTCTAGTGAACAAAAACGGATAAGTAACATCAAACGTTTTGTTACGGTTGACAGTTACTTTTTGGATGGTATATTTTATGCAAATATCACCTTATTTTTTGTATATTATGTTGTCTTCAGTGTTCTTCAATCAAAAGTTGTCTTTGCGTTTTAACAAAAAACTGTATGCTGCTCGAAGATGGCCGTTCTATTTACAAAAACGCGTTGAAGTACAGTACGATTTTCTGCGTACTGTTACTGTTATGCAATATGTTTTTCTTCTCTGCGTCAACATTGAATGAACCTCGATTTTTGTAAATACGATCTCAATATACGTGGGCTTTAATGATAACAAATACTACGTTTTTACAAGCTATGGTATACAAAATAAAATTAACTTGGAGAAATTTTTAAATCTCAATTCGCCCCAAATGTTGTGATCAGTTCTTTAGAGAGTTTGTTTCTTAAAATGAAGGTAACNTGTTTCTTAAAATGAAGGTAACTTAAGTGCGTATTCTCCAAAATAAATGACTTCTTAATAATACAATAACAGATTAAATGTATACATGTTCACAAAAAAATGTTATAAAAATTACAGGAAATGAGTTTGGTGAATACCAGATTTTTTCACTTGATTAGCTCGTGAGCAAAGTGAAAAATTGAATTAAATGTATTTGAATAGATCATCGTCATCATCCAGAAGTTGTGCACATTATGATGAAGAAGAAAAATTTTAAAAACGTTGAGTCAACTCGTGAATCGATTAAACACTGACTAGTTGACTGTTATTGAATGCGTATTTGAGCCTACAATATAAATCATCATCAAATCATCAACAAAAGGGCTTGCCATTAAGATACAAAATGTGAAATGAAGAGTGAAGAAGACTGATGAAAATTATGTGAAGTGATGATAACGATGAGATGGGATTTTTTAATGATAGCCTGTTGTAAGATGTGTGATAATGCGCTGATTTTACTCTTATCCTAGTATTTTTGAAGGTGAAAAAAAAACGTTAGCTTTCTGTGAATGCTGGTAATAATACCGTGAAACAGTTTACCAATAATCGAATGATCACGAATACATTGTGATGATGATGATTCCCGCAAGTGTAGTTTAATAAACCAACTGATCGTGTTTTTCTAGTTTAAATCTTTATCATAAAATGCCCATTGATTTTTATGCCTGCTGGTCGCTAGCTTTTTCCTAAGTTTTGACTACGCATTACATTTCACTTTTTCAAAAATCGATTGAACGATGTTGAGATGGATGGAGGGAAATGATTTATTTCGCTCGTTACATCCGCATAATAATCACTTTCATCATTTTTATCGAATTCAATTGGTCATCTGTCTGTTTTGAAGTTTGAATCTTGTAGTGACTGGTATAATATAATATGCTAATCATCATTTTTCAAAGGGCCTGCTCAAGGAAGTGATTGCTGAGTACTGGGTAAACATTTTTAATGATACTTTTAGTATTACTTTTTAATTGTGAATTCTAGTACTAGTTTTTACTTTAATAAGCACCGTCAAATCAATTGCAGTAAGTGTTATAAGCTGGTCGTTCTGGGTGCTTCATTATATCGTGTTCAATAAAAAAATCAGTATTTGATGCTTCTGTTATTAGTAAGAGGATCAAATAATGTCTTCATATAAATAAACTAATGCATAGATAAATTATTATTAATAATAATAATCAATAACTTAAGGATTATGTGATTTGGAATTGCCAGTGAGATATATCTGAACTTGTAGCAGTTGATGGAGTTTAGATACCGTTGTAAAACCGCAAGTTAGCATAATTCTTTTAAATGTATACGATGCCACGTAGCGTATATATTACACATGCAATTCAAACATGACAAATCATCATTAATTTTGCATCTTCTTTTTGCAATAATAAATTATTGTGCGTCTTCACGTCTTATTCCACAAAGAATGAGAATAATACGCATGAGAAAACAATGAAAGCGACATTACGTTACTGTGATCCGATTTGACTACTGCACAATGGCCAGGAGTCTCACAGTAGTGTCAGTTTGTCTATTTGCGATTTTACGTCTATTCAATGCGCGTTATAGTTGTTAGATTGTATAAGCATTCTCGGTAGGCTGCTTTTGCCTGTGTCCTTTTGACGTGCCGTACGAGAGTGTGGACACGGGAAGAACATGAACAACGACATCCTGCATTGATAGGTAAGCCACGAACTTTCATGTTTGTATTTTGCAATTGAAGGCACAATCTTATTGTTGGTTGATGCCGAAAGTGTTGTGAAATTATCGCATTGTATACTAACGAAATATGTAGAGTGATGGACGTAATTTTCTGGGATGATTAATTTGTCATTTTCTTCGATTATCGCTAATAGATGACATAGGAGACAATGCCGACTTTGGAATTTTTCATTCTTCGGAGGACAGTGGTTGAAAAAAATCCCTTTCTACTTTGATCTCTTAGTCATGCCGTCCGTGGTAAATAAACCCATTATTTTTAAACGGTCGAAACGGTTGACGGTTCATCTTACTACCTTGAGTGAGACAGTGAACACAGTAGTTACATGGGCAATTGTCACCAGATTTATTGTGTTTGTGTCACAAGAATGTACATTACAGTATAATGATATATACTCACATGTTGGCGGTACACCTTTAGTCGTTGCATTTTGCAAGCAGATTTATTCGTGACACGAGTTGTATGCATGACGGTTAAGTATTTATCAAGGCATGTTATACGCGTTTTATGTCGAGCATAATGATAATGATGCTGCTCGCCACTACTATCTACAACAACCAATACATAATAGGTTTTCACTAGTTTGCATCTTAATGATATCATGCCGAGAGACAATTGACCCACTCGTCAATTCAAAAATAAACTCATCTTTGTGACTGTCGAAGTTTGTACAAAACTACATTTACGTCTGCAGTGCAGAGAGTTTAAATACACATCACATGATGGGAAGTGAACTGTGTACTTTTGACTACACTGTTATGCGCCAATGATTGGATTATAATGATGGTGGTCACTGGTTTCCATTGTCCCCTATTATGACTCTGAATGCCCGTTCTCTGATTGTTCTCTGTTGTTCGTTGTTATTGGTGGTGCTACACTAATTGTAAAAATAGAAAGACAAGGTTTTGACTAACGATTACATGGTTAATAAGTAAAATTAACGGGCTATTGAAAGAACCTTTGTGGTTATTCCAAAACAGTAGCGATACGAAAAGATTTTTTATATTCAGAGAGAGTGAAATGAATTGTCTATTTACCCAACAGTGAGAATTTAGTATCTAGTTTGACAAATTTAAAAGGATGAGTAATTCGGTGCAACTTAAAAATGCGTTTGAAAATGGAAAAGTTAACTACAATTTGCTTGGTGGTAAAATGAATGAATATGTATCGGATGTTGTTAGATGTCATTAAAAACTAGAAAATGAATGTTTTGTTTGATTTTACTCCACATTACATTTACAATTCTAAAAGAATCACAAAACCAAAGTTTTAAACTTTCTGACAGTTCTCAGATAAATTCATGCAGAGCAGTGCTGTGGCTGACGGGGGACGACTGACGATCAAACAGAAACAGACAAACAGTACGATCGCAAAAAGTGGTTACGTTACGATTCAGTATGGAAAGGAAATAACTTGAAATATTAAGTCAGCGAATCTTGACAAGAGGAACAAAGAATACGGTAGTTCAGTTTAAAAAAGAGGAAAGGAAAATGCAATTACGTTTTACTTCAACAAGTAGTAATAAATGCGAGTGTTCTTAAATGAATGATTACCTTCTATTGTTGGCTCTTAATTTAAGATCTTCACAAAGACGCAGCTGAACCAAAGTGTTTCACAAATGAAGAATGCGTGAAACTTATTTCTTTTTCTCTTCTTCGTCTATTTATTAAACACTCATTACGGAATTACGAAAAAATCTCATAAACTCTTCTTCTCATCATCGTCATCACACGCATATTATTGCGTGTACATACACAGACATGTTGAGGTTGAGACATGCAACAATGCAATTTGCAGGATTATTTTTTGCTAAGTTGCGCCGAGAATCTTCCAATGAGAAACTGCCAATAAAACACTTTTCATTTCAATTTCAATTGACTCCTCTCAGTATGAGTCTTCTTGTACTTTTGCCTTCATTAAACTCTATTATTTAACATTTCAAAAATAGTTGTAGGAAATTTCTCACTTAAGTGTGATAATCATCAACTTGGGGAGTCCAATTCAACATTTCAACAGCAAAAAATAAATCTCAAATTATTCAACTGCTTCGTTTGGTTGAATGCTGGACATCATCAAGATTTTCGTCGTAAAAATCAAAAATGTTAAATGAAGCTGCGGTGTGGTTAATTTAAAAACTTTAAAGATGATAAGGCACCCTTTACTCTCTCCTCTCATAACATAATTGTGCAAACGCTGTCATTGTGACCCTTACTTTGGCCCATCTCTCTGTGATTTAATTGCTTGTAAAGTCCATTGTATACAAAGTAATAAAATTTGAATCGTTGTGAAGGAGAGCGAATGAGATGGCTACATTTACATTGCAAAACTACTTTCAACCTACACCTGTGGCAATTAGTCTATTAGGTGCGCCGCAGTGCAAAATCATTGTACAGCTGGTTAATTTGTACATGTTAATTTCACCGTTTCATTTATTTTATTGCCGTTGTAAGTGCTTTGAAAATACATAGAAATAGCGCTTGAATTTAAAATCATTTTAGCGGTGTTATTTTTTGTAGTATAACTTGAATGAATATTTGAGTCAATTGAGGATTCTGTATTTTTACAATTTCTTCGTATTGTATGTTACGTCGAACTCTGACAAGTCAACTTCCCCAACATCGAGAGAAGGTATTTTTAATTATTTCACCAATTTTACCATTTAGTGTATTGCCTGATTTCTATTCTTAGCATTAGCATTCGCATTCTCTACTCATGAGAAGTACAAAGTCGTTTCGTTCTTGTTGATTGTTACCAGTTTTCAACTAGGTCGCACTTTCCAGACATTAGGCTGAGTAGTTACTAACTGCCGTTCCCAAATTTTTCAATTATCACTAATTAGTCTTGTAAACATTCTGTGTCGAATGCAAATCGTTTAGTCATTTAGTTTAAAGATTTAAACTTACAAGATTTGCAGTTACATACATAAGCGTACGACCAGTACAACTTTTTGCGGTATAATTAAAATATAGATGATCTCAAGTGTAATGTAGGCAAAGAATTCTTCCTCTTTACGCTGGTTCTTTTGTCTTCAAAGAATAGTTCATTCTTTTCTTTTGACTGATTTCATTAAGTTTTGAGTACGCAGTCGAGTTGGTGGGAACACGTTGCAAAATCATTTTTGCTGCTGCCTTGCGTACTTTTATGTCATTCATTATCCTTGAGGTAAAAACTTAACAAGAAGCCAAATGAAACTACTTCTTGCACTTCTTGTAATAAAATAGGCCCAAAAATAGGCACAATTTAAACACATGAGTACAGCAATAGCATTTAACTGGGAAGCAAAACTGTAGCAGGTTGTTTTGTTGCTGTTTTTGCACAAAAGCTTGTCTGAAATCATGGATAACTGTCATGGGAAAATGTTGACAAATACATCAGCAGGAGACGTGCGTTCCCCATTCTAGAATAGGCACTCACTCGACAGACATCACTGATTTGAATTGAATTCACCGCACCAAACAGGCATTTTCTCACAGTTTAACGTAGGTATATACTAGCAGATCAAGCAAAGGAACAAGCACCATTTTCAAGAGTATACAAATCTTTACAAAGCTATAAAAGTGCCAGAATCTTCACACAAGAGTTTACAAATACGAGCAAAAAAGGTGATACCTATCAGAGTTAAAGGATAGTTTTAGTATCCCACAAGATGACAAAAAATTGCACGTTTATAGTGCAAAATGTAGTTTAGCTCGTATGTACCTCGAAATGTGGTGTAATAACAGTTGTGTCTTCCTTGGATAATAAAAACACTCCTAAACTGTGAACAGAGATCTTCTATTTTCTAAAAAACCCAGCATACTTCAACCGTTATGATTTAAATTAGCTCGTTCAAAGGATAATATTAATAATAAGTCGACATGGTGTATACTGAAAACTGTAGGATTCTATTTAAGTTTGGTCGTGGGACAGATTTATGAATCCTTGTTGATGTAGCGTTCCTCGGGACCTTTTTATGTTTTGAGGTTTTTCAAAGAAAACTCATGTGTGCCTATCATCCTTATAGGCGGCAGGTGCATGCCAAGAAATGTTAAACGATGACTGGCGTTTACAATTCGTAGTTTATATCTAGCTAGACAGTATTATTATGTGTAATACATATATTTCAGAAATTGAACTTTTCATATTTGATGTTAATTGCCCTGCTCAATTCCAATGTGTACAAAAGAAAATTTAAAGGTGTCATTCTGTATTAAAGCAACCTATTATCTCTGATCCGTGTTTTGTAAGCCGTATGCCCAAAATGATGTGCGGAAACAAGTATCACTCAGGAACGTGTAAAACAGTTTGGTTAGTATTTGAAGCGTCACAGCAAGAAAGATAGTATGTAACAGCTCAGGTAATTATCTGAGCCGCATGAGTAGACACGTTGACAATCATTTTCAGAGATCTTGAAAAAAAATCCGTGTTTCGAGTATTTCTCTCGCTAAGAATGGCAAAAAGAGTTAATCGTGCGTCAACAGTGTATTATTATGTATGCAAAAAAGTGGTAATAGGTGTCGTTCTACTTTCAGTACTTTTATATTTTGCGGCTCTGTATTAAAAGACGATAAGCGGCGCCAACACAGAGGTTTAAGGCACAAGAACGCAAAACATGTGTTAGTTTGAAGCTTGAAAATGAAGCGGCCTTTGCAACGCATTCACCTCAGTAGCGACAGATAAATGAATGGCACCTGTGAGAATTGATGAATTGATAAACTCATAATAATATGCATACAATACAAGATTGTAGTAATGTATTATGTTTTACCAGTAAATGCTGTGTCAAGAACTGAATTGGTTCGGATTTTTCAATTTGAAAAATTTGAAATTCCTTGCGGTCGACCTTCATGTCCATCACTTTCTTTTGAACTGACGACCGACTAAATCAACAGGGTAAGTATAGTAAGTTGTCATGAATAAAATAATGAAAGAGGCATACAAAAGACTTGAAATAGGGGCAACGTGACACAAGGAGAATTTATGCAGGGAAGTTGACACTGAGCGTTTTACCTTGTAGTTTTGACACGTTATGCTGTAAACTCTACCACTTATGTCATTTTGAAAAACTGAAATATGAGATTGTCTGTTTATTAAGCTGTACTCGTATTGTATATACAAGTAGTAAATACAACAATGTCTCTTTGAATTTAGCATAACAGCAGTATCCTATGATGAAATACTACGACTCTACGTCTACCTTCTACATTGTGAATTGTGAGCAACCGCAAAGTTTCATAATAATGGATGCTTTAATTAATATTTGTCGTACTAGTAAAAATACCAGTTTGAGGATTTCTTTTTAATCAATGGCGGCAGAAGACGAATGAACTGGAAGATTCAAACAATTATATACGTTGAAGAAATGCTCCTTTTGCATCCGAAGAAATACTTAGGTATAAATCAGGAAGCAAACTTAACGAAAGAAAGGATCTAAACGTTCAAAGAGTTTTTTGTAACAGTTTTTGTATACGAAGGCATGTTGATTAAGAGACAAGTTTGGGAAATAAAACGAATGGAAAAAATGTCGAACATGAGATTCTCCATTTTTGCCTCTCTGCTGTTTGCACAACATGAATATGAACATGATGAA